>RJWT010039932.1:0-12590 GCA_004365215.1 Cuniculus paca | reverse complement strand
TGGAAAATTGTTGGAAAAATTCTAGAAGAAAGATGTTAGGTTCCATAAGTTTTGTAACTATTAGATTTTAGATTTTCTGGACTTTGAATTCAGTCATTTAGATGTGATGACTTTGAATGTACTGAGCTTCTACAACTCACGTAATCACTTAAGAACTTTCCAATCTAAGCTTTTGGTTTAGGTTCTGTATATATAGATTGGAGATAAAGATCTCTATATCAGCAGTTTATCTGCAAATGAATGGAAGTTGGAAAACAGTACAGGAAGAAAGGCTAGGTGAATAATGAAAGTAATATTCAATCAACCAATTAGGGTATTTAGAAGTCACAGAGAAGTGACTAGGCTTGAGAAACAAAGATGGAACACTCATTTCACACATACAAGCACACTTAAGATGAGATGTCAAATAATGGAGACAAGTACATTAAAGTTAAGAAAAATGGTTGCAATTTTAAAACCTGAAATCATGGTATGAAGAGGAAATGAGTTGTAAAATATTATTGGAAATGCAAAAGAAATTAAAGAGTTTTAACAATGCACTCTTATCTTTTGTTACCTTCAAAAGCTTAGTTATCTCATTTAGTTATTTTCCATGATTGCATAGAGGTTTTCAGGATTATAAAAAACAAAACACTCAAATTTATCCACTAGTTTTAATACATAATATTGAAAACAGATGGTTTTATCTGTCATAAATATTATTTGTTACTGACATTCTGAGACATCAAAAAGTAACATCTCTGACAAAATTTGAACAATGTTAGGTTCTGGATGTTACAAGTGTGCGATGCAAATTGGGATATTCCCTCCAGAAAAGCAGACTGTTTAATCTTGCATCCTTTACTGTGAATAGAAGAACAACATTTGGTGGGCTTTTTTAATGTTGTATGTATCAAATAGTTTATTTAGCACAATGATTACTGGTGTGTAATTCATAAATAAGAGATCTATTGTTTAGCTTTATTACACAAATAGTGTAATGTTTCCTAAAATATTTGTGTCAGTTAAGGATGAAGGAAATCTTTAGGAAGAATTACATCATACATTTGGGAAAGACATCATGCTCGTGTGTTGGGGGGAGAAAAAGGGAGAGAGGATAAGAAATAAAAAATAAGGCCAAGGAGAAGAGAAGAGGAAGAGAAGAATGACGAGAAGAAACAGGAGAGACGGAGGAGAAGAAGAGAAGAAGAATAAAAGAAGGAGCAAAGGGAGTAAAGAAAAAGAGAAAAGAGGCACGGGAGGAGGAAACAAAAAATAGAAAATGACAAAAGAAGGGGAGGGTTAGGAAATGAGGAGACCTTACTTATTAGACCTCAGTAATAACAAACATCAGATTGGCATATAAAATAATCATGCCATGTGAGCTGTTCTTCATAAACTAGGCTTATCTTTGCTATTAAACCATGAGGTTTGGCACACAGAACAGCATTCCGTCGGGGTGATGGTGGTGGCGGCGTGTTTAAGACTGACTTCAGGCTAATGTCAAAGAAAGTTCCCTGAGCAGATGATTGAAGATATGCTCGGTGTATTTTCTCTTTCCATCGCTCAACAACATCCCCCTCAACATACACCTGTGGACACAAGGCGAGGTCTCTGAAGCAGAGCTGACAGAGAACAGGCAGTTTCTCCTGATTTGCAGGTGGGTGTTCATCATATACTGGCACCAGGCAGATGCTCTGCTGCATAATCACAGTATCTCACGGGACTTCTTGGATGACAATGAAAAGGTGATAGTGATCCATACACTGCGTTTTCAGATGATGTATCTGCAGGTCTAGAAAAACAGCAAGATGTATGAATGTATACTGATTCATAAATACTTGCTAAAGCTTGGTTAGAGTACTGAAATAATTCGAAGAAACCAGATTTGATGTCTACAAACAAGATTTTAGTGCATTTTAAGTATAGTACTCTCAGAATGGGCTCAGAGGCTGAGGAAATGTTTCCTATAGGAATATTATCAAGGAAACTCACTACAGATTTTCAATAATTGCATGGGTGAAGCCACATCCTCAATGGGTATGTGTGTGTATCTCTCCCAGTAGTTCACTCAATGGATAGATAAGAAAAGCGGCATGCAGACAAGAATAAAACTCCAAATGTCTTTGTTTTCCCACCATCACACCACACAAATACATAAAACAAAAACACTATCAGAAAGCTCTTGGTAAATTTCAACAAACTTCAGTCCATGATTGATGAGGTAGAACAATATGTGTACAATTGCATGTATTATAATAAAACATGTGATTGACCTAATGAATATCTCTCAAAAGCAGCACCCTGATAACAGAGAAAATCTTTTCTTTATATATTCCCACAAACCTCTTAAAACTATTTATTAGGCCACCAAGAAAATCTCAATACATGTTAAAGTACTAATTATGTAGATCATATTGATTTACTTTCCAATCTAAATAATCTAAATATTCACTTTTTTTTTACATTTGCGTCTTTTTTTCTTTTTGTGAGTGGTTTGCTGTTAAAATACTTAATAAAGGGTTTGGTGAAAAAGAATGGAAATGCTTAGAAGGAAATTGCTTCTGGCTTCTACAGTGGAAAGAGTAGAATCAAGTTGCTGCATATTTTCCCCCTGGGGAATAAAAACCAGGCATTCCTACTCTTACTTAAAACGAGCAGAATCATTTACAGATCTTTCACTTTCTCTTAATAGACTTTCAGATCAACTCAGTCTAGTACTAACAAGCAGAACTTTCCTTGGGGAAAGATACTCAAGAAAATTATTTCTTCATCCTATGTTATATGAACATTATTTTTCATTATACACAGGCTTCAGAATATCCTAAACTAATTTTAACAGGCCTCAGCTACAAAGATGGATCACTTCAGCTACTAAGGTGAAGCAGGTAAGAAGAAAAATAGTTTACATAAATCCCCATAAACTTCAATATATTTAAATTATTGATTTGTATCAACATTGTTATTACCTATGTGGACAAAGATATCTCTATATGCATTTGATTTTACCATAAAGTATTTATTCTCCATTTCTCTAAAAATACTCTACTATCTAGACTGAATCTTGTTTCCATGCAATGTTATATATTGTTTTCCATCTAATACTTAAGTGTTCATACTAGAGTTTCGCATATTCTTGTTACTCAAACATCTGGCAATGTAATACATGTAACAAATCAGGTGTTAATATAAACTCCAGTGCAAGTGTGAGTGTAGTGATCAGCAGAAGAATAATAACAAATACCTTAGAAAAGGTATTGCAGCAAATATTTAATGAAGACTTACTATATATCAGGTACAATTCTAAGTGCTAGGAATAAAGTAGTGTACAACAAAGCACCATGCCCACATTCTTACAGATGACACAGAAAACAAATAAAACTGAAAATATATAATGCACCAGATTGTGATATGTGATATGATGAAGAGCAAAGAAGGACAAGGAAGACAGGTAGCATCACAGTCAGCAGAGTCTGCTATCTTGAACGTGGTAACCTGGAAGCTCTTTATAAGAAAGTGACAATGAAGCAGAGACTTGAATGACATAAGCATAGATTCAAGCTGCTATGTTAGGCAAAACTGTCTTTGACAAAAACAGCGTGTGCAATAGCTTAAGAGGAGGATGTAGTCGAGGCTGAAGGATTAGCAAAGATTCATGCCTGGTCATCAGGTAGGAGTCAAAGATGGTACAAAATGAGGCCTTGGTGGTAGTGAAGAGACAAGTCAAAAAGGCAATTAGTGCTATGACTTTGGCTTTAAATTAGCAATCTGGGAACCCTTTGGAAATCATAAGCATGTCAATCCTGTGATGGGTCTTAGATTATAAAAGATTACATGGGGCCTCAAATATGATGGTATACAAACAAGTATGCCAGATTTGCCAGAAAGTTGTCATACTGAATAAGAATATCTACAAAGACAGTAAAAGCAGTATGCTTAACAACACAAACCATTAAGTAAATCAGAACCACAATGAGATTATCTCCTCACCCCAGTGAGAATGGCTGCTATGGGAACAACTAAAGATAAGTGATGGTGAGGATGTAAAGACAGTCTGTGCACACTATTGGTGGGAATGCATATTAGTAGAGTCATTATGGAAAACAGTGTGAAGGCTCTTAAAAAACCTTCAACACAGATCCATGATATAATCCTGCAACTGCATTACTGGATACACAACCAAGAGAAATGGAATCAGTGTGTTGAAGAGACTTCTCCCTTCCCATGTATATTGTAACACTCTTCACAAACCAAGAAATGGAAACCTAAGAATCCATAAGCAAGTGAATGGGTAAAGAAAATATGGTATGCATATGCAATGGTGGACCATTCGACCATGAAAAGAATGAAATCTTGCCATTTCCAACACTATAAATAGAAATGGAAATTATTATCTTAAGTGAAACAAGCTAATCTCAGAAAAATACGTAATGTGTTTGTTCACTCATTTAAAACAAATGATCTCATAGATGTTGAGATGAGAATGTTGGTTACCAGATGCTCAGAGAGTAGAGCTGAGGGGAAGTGCAAAGGCTAAAAAATAGGTGCTCAGTTACAGTTAGACGGGAGCAAGTCCTTCTAGTGTGTAAACAGTGAATAATCATAAATAACAATAAAGTGTACATTTCAAAATGCTAGAAGAAAGGTTTTGAAAATATTCACCCATATAGAAATGAGAGCTATTATCAAAGATAGATACCATATAATCAATCTGATTTAATCATTACACAATGCACACATTTTTTGAAATAAAATTTTTTTTTAAAAAGGCAAAGGCTTTAGTGGAAATAATGTGTAGCCAGTAGCTACTGAGAGGAACAAAAAAAGGACTGAACAGTGGGAGTAATAACCAAATTCCTGGTTCTAGGGCAGAAAGAACCACAGAAGTGGAGCTTGCAGCAATTGCTCTACTAGAGTTGGCTTTGATATGAGCTCCCACCTGGTCAGTCAAAAGTTCTTCATCCTCACATCTCTGATTCCATCGTTCATGAATATGCAAGACCAGATGGAGGACTGAGTTTTTAAAAAACAACATTGAGTAGGAGTTGGAGCCATGTATCAGTGAGGTTATTGCCTGTGACTGATGAAACCAGGAAAATAAATGCTCTCATGCTATTAAAATTATCATCTAACAACAGCAGAGGAAAATCTTTATATAATTTCTGCAAATTCTCACACCATATACAACTTATGGAATAATGTTGATATATATTTATATATTTACATCATACATATATCTTTTTTGGCTTTGTCTTTTAAGCAGACAAGATTAGTGAGTTCAACTCAATTTCTAAAACACGATATCCTTGGTTCAAACTGTCCTCATAAAGAAAACAGCTGAATTCTTTCCAAATGATTTTTATAAGGCAGACCAAAATCATGTCAGAGTATTGCATGATTCGAAAATTGTCCTTTAATTTCACACACAGAAATGGTTGCAAATGTTTGAAATTTATACTGATAAAAGCCACAATGCATTAGGAGCAAATAAATTGAACTGTTGAAATTCAAAGATAGCTCAACATTGTGAAATTTGTTAATATAATTGATTATATTATCAATGTAAAAATTACAATTACATGGAAAGATTAAAAAAATGGATAATATGCAATAAGCTCTAATTTGATACATGAAAAAACAAATAAGACACTTAACAAGCTGAAAGGAGAACAAAATTGTCTTTATTTGAGTTAATCTTGTTCTGCCAGAAATCTGACAGACATCAAAACTAGAGGCAAAATATTGCAAACATGTTCATCAAAGCTAGGTATAAGCAGTGAATACTTGTACTGAAGGGTATCATATTTTATTGTAGCCATCACAGACAGAAAATGAGATAAAATGCTGGTAAGAAAATGTTTTACATTGAAAGTTTAAATTATTATCTAATCTATGTTTCCCTCAAAGGCAAAATATGAAAGTATGGATAACCAGGCATGGTGGCACATGTCTAATTCCAGCATTTGGGAAGCTGAGGCAGGAGGATTGTTGTGAGTTTGAGATCAGCCTAGACTACATAGTGAGTTCAAGGCCAGCCTGAACTACAGAGCAAGACCTTGTTTCAGAAAACCAAAGAAAAAAAGAAGTACAGATATTAATATCCACCTTATGTCATTTTAATATATACTTGAAGGCATTTTTCTCTGTAAGGATTCAAGCAGGGTCTTATGCAGTAGAAATACTAAATTATCTCTCATCACTATCATCATCATTACTATCATCATCTGTTCCCTGAGCCTGCAGGATTAAAGGCTCAAATCAATTTAATACAATTAAGGGATGCGATCTGCCACAAAACCCTGGCAATTTAATACAATCAAGAGAACTGATCAGCAAGTACTAGCAAAAGTGAAGAGTGAACATATTCATTTTTACTAAGTTGGAAATAATATGAATATGGGAAATAGTAGAAGAGAAAAAAATGTCAAAAATTTGGAAGCTGTTAGGCTTGGTTACCCATTCCTATAATTCCAGCATTCTGAGAAGATGAGGGAGGAGGATCACAAGGTGTGGTTCAGTGACTTAGCAAGATCCTGTCTCAAAAAAGTAAGGACTAGAGGCAGAGCTCAGTATGAAGGCTCTATGTTAAATCCCAAGTACCACCATGAATGAATGAATGAATGAATGAATGAATGAATGAACAAATGAATTTGGAAGCTGGCAATTACTTAAATAAGCCATTGCACATTGAGCAGAATGGAAAATTCTCAAATTGGGGAATTGTTGCCCTTAGGAACCTCTGCAACGTAATGTAATGTGAGTAGAACTGAGGTAAGGAGTCATGGTTATTAGTCTTCCAAGAAGAAAGATTTACAAATACTGTCCTCCACAACAACTATTTGGCCCAAGACTTCCCATTTCTCTCCATGCCCAATTGCAAGATGCTGGAGTGCTTTGTTTTGTTTTGTTTTGTTTTGTTTTGTTTTGTTTTTTAAGAGGGTAATTTACTTGGAAGACACTTCCAGGTACCCTTGAGATTTGGGGAGATTTCTGAAAATGGAAATAATGCTTTGTGTGAAACATAATTCACCTTGTGTCCTTCAGCCAAAACCCAGGTCTCTACCCTCCAGGCAGAGTTTAGTGTCTAGAAAAACAGGTATAGCCTAAATATATTGACTGCTAAGGTTCTCTACAATCTATAGCTAAATAGCTCTGCGTATCATATTTGTATAATATGTATGATATAGTTGACCAATTCCATTCATGTGTTCAGAACTTCAAACATAATTTTGGGCCACATTTCATAAATACAACAAGATAACAAGGACTACTGAACATCTGAGGAAAGACGCTGAGAGAGAGAGAGGAAAGAAAGAAAGAAAGAAAGAAAGAAAGAAAGAAAGAAAGAAAGAAAGAAGAAAGAAAGAAAAGAAAGAGAAAGACAGAAAGAGAAAAAGAGAGAGAGAGAAACTTTGGGGAAATGGAAAAGTCCAGGCAAAAGAGAGCCATTCATATGAAAAAACTAAAGAAAGACTTAACAAAAATCAAAACCATAAAACAAAAAATATTAAGAAGAGCATATTATTTATAAAGACTTTTCAAAAATTAAAACAAACTTTGGTAATCCAAAATATTAGAGAACAGCTAAAATAACTCAATAGAGTGATTAGAAAATAAATTTGAAGGGAGAAATTCTTAGATAAAGGCAAAAATGAGATGATTCTATAGGTTTTCAGACTAGGAAAAAATATTACAAAGGAACAAAAATCAAATGACCTCAAAATTCTGAATCCCTGAGGGATGAAACAATAAACTCAATCTTAGACAAAATGAATTTTCTAAACATTTCCATACTCTGCCAAGTGGTCAGCAAATTTGAGATTATGGTTAAGATACTTTCATAAATTTCATAAACTACCTTGCATGCACTTATTCTTAGGAAGTTTCTCAAAGAGATGCTTAAAAATAAGAGTGTAATTGGAGAAAAAGGAAGACATGATATTGATGAAGTAGAGGACTCCTCCTTAAAAACAAATCGAGGCTCCAGAGTGTTTATAATGAGTTATTATTAGACTGGTAATATACCCGGGACCAAGTTGGTCAAGTTGATGAAGGTCAGAGGGCTCCAGGAAAGATGTTTCTAAAATAATGACTTAGCATACTTCAACACATTGAGAAAACTGGAGGATAATCAAAGGTTGAGTTAATGATAAGTAAAAACCTAAAGGTTTGTGTCAAACTGCAGGTATCCTTTAGGAGAGAGTTTGCTTAAATGACCAAGAGCATGTCCTACTTTAAGACATGCTAACCACAATTTAAAAGAGAACAAGAGGGAAAAATTAATTACCAAGCTTGGAGACATTTGATGATCCATGATAAAATAAAGTGAGAAACACAATAGCCCAAATACAGAATAACTATTCATGTAAGTAATAGAGATACCATTTTTCAGAGAGCTTATGGCAATCAAAATAGTCTGCACAGTTGATGTATAAGAATTACTAAAATATGTTGTGAAAATTGACATTAAAATTATGTTGCAGCACATTTTACTCATCTCCTGCTGGTCTGCCATGGATGAGATCTTTCAAGGACAAGTAGAAGTCACTAGAGATGAATTTAATGTGGAATTCATTGATGGTCAACCTGGTTCTTAACCTACTGGTTGAATGTAGGTCTTGCCAGAACTACCACTAGCAGTAAAAGCTTTTAGCCCTGCAAGGGGCTATGGATGGAGACTTATCAGTTGCTCCCAGTATAGCATGATTCCCTGCTTATGAGTCTGAAAGCAAAAAATCTAAAGCAGGACACTGTAAGAACATCATGGACCAGAACATTGCAGATGATGTGCAATACCTAGTGAAAGAAGATGAAGATGCTTATAAGAAACAATTCTATCAGTACATGAGGAAGAAGGTCAGTCCAGACATGGTGGAGGAGATGTATAAGAAGGTTTATAGGTTCATACGGCTATATAAGAAAACCAAGTCTATACTAGACCAAGAGAGAAGTTACAAAGAAGAAATAAGATGATCTCCCCATGTCCCTTAACCAGAAAAAGATCAGATGTCTCAAAAAAGAACAATTTTTCTCTGTGCTCAGATATAGACCACTGAGAGCTAAACCAAACAATAATTTTCTGTGAAGATTTTCCTGATAAAGACAGTAATGTAATTGATGTAATTGCTTAAAAATAAAACTAAACAAAATGCAAAAGGGAAGGAGATGAGGAAAAGAAATTAAAATCTGTTATATATAGACAGATATATTTGTTATCTATCTATCTCAACTTCTCACAAGGAATGTAAACATTATGTACTACACACGTACTCATATATTGAAATAAAATAAAAATATCTGAAAAAAATAATTCTAGGAAAATTATTATAGAAAAAAGTGATAGTATGCTGAATGACATATCTATTAATAGGATCTTTGTATTCTTAGTATTTTAAATATAATTGTAATATTTTAAATATGCTAGAAGAATGAGAGGAAGAAAAGTGTGTATGCACAAACATATTTATGAAAATATGGTGAGCATGAGAATCTATGGGACTTCCACAGTAGAAGTCAGCAGATAATGTCTAAAACTGAATTATCTATAAATAACGTTAACACCCCTATTATATAGATATCTAATTCAAGAGTCAAATCCAAGAGGATTGACTAAATTAACCAAAAATAGATTTTTGTGTGGGTTAGGAAATGGTAGTAAAATTGAAGAGGGAACTGGGTTTTTTCCTTTGCAGTTTAATAAATACTTTACTATCACTTTCTCCTTTAAACTATGTGCAAGAATAGCTTTTATAAAATAAAAAAATAAGTTTGCCTCTAGAAAAGAGGCCCTGATGTTAACATCTCTCAGAAAAGAGTGTATTGCTGATTTTCTGGTGACATCTCCCTGATGGATGCTTATGCTGATGTGTCATTGTTTCCTCAAAGCCCAAAGTGTACACAGAGTCTGCAAATATATTTTCTATGATTTACAGTATTGTTCCAAAGAGGACTTTTAAAATTTGAGTTCATGGTCATTTAAAAGTGAAGATTTTACTTAAAAATATGACTTTCGATCTATTGAAAAATTAGATTCTGGCAGCACTTAGGGCACATGGTGCCACAGAACTTGGGTGGCACGAATTACCTGTAGCTCAATGTCCATAGCCTATTTCACCTGTACTGTGCACTCTACTTCTCTACAGACCCTACCAGTGCCAATTGTTCCAAATGAAACTGAAACAAAGGGTGCTTTCAGTTTTCACTATTCTTCTACCCTGTGTATTTACAGTGTTAAGAGGAGTATTTCTCTCTCATTATCAGGAAAGAAAAGTGAGAGGGGAAATGTATTTTAAAGAAATATGAGACAACACATATTTCTTACTGAAGAGACACTTTTTTTTTACTGTGCAAACCAAACATGTCTGTGTCAGAAAAATACAAAGAAGTTATTATGAAACACAATTACTTTGATCAGAATTATAGGTATTTGAGAACATGCATGGCAAATAATACCCTAGGTAGTTCTATTACGTTTTTTTCATATGTTAGAAATAACAGTATTACTATGGAATGCGGTTCTGAGTGAGCAAAATTATTGTCCAATTACTTAAACATTTTGTTAGGTGCGAATACCTTTTGGATGAAGTAGAAATGTTGAATCTGAAACAATAATAATATATTCTAACTTAATTCTTAACAGAAGCACTACTAATTGACATGTGGAAGATTTAGTAAACTGTTTTCAGAAGAACTTGCATAAGAAAATTAAATCATTTGCCATATTTTTGTGTGGTGACAATTGGGAACACAGACTTTTACAGTTTAGATATAAAATCTCTTTCAAAAGTCTTATACATTAAGAGGAGGGACTTTTAGAAAGTGACTGAATCATGGGGGTACTATACTCACCACTAAATTAATCGCTGATGAGTTCATAGTTGAATGTGTTGTTAGGAGATAGGGCCTCATGGGTGGTGGGTTACTGGCCTCATGGGTGGTGGGTGGGGGGCATGACCTGAAAGAGTGTATTCTTGCCTCTGCTTCCTCCTATTTTCTCTGTGTCCTGGCTGCCATGATGTAAGCAGCTTTCCTTCCTTCCTTCATGCCCTTCCACAATAATATTTCTGACTTGTAGTCAGTCAACCATGGATTGAATTCACTGAAACTGTTAGCCAAAATAAACCTCTTTGCCTTTAAACTGTTGGTGTTGGGTGTTTTGTCCCAGTGATGAGAAAACTTGCTAAATACATAGACATAAAAAAACCTATAAGAATAATTATTTTGACAGAATTCTTATATAATAAAAAAATTGAATATGGTATCCATGATAATAGCACCATTAGTAACTGATTGATTCTGTGTTTTAAAAAGTAACAAAGCAATTTTAACAAAAACTAGTTAAAACTTGAAAGACTGTCTACAGATGGTATCACTAAGGGATCATCACTCTAAGACTGACACATTCTTAAAAAATGATTAATTTTTTTTTAAATCTTAAAAAATTTACATATGGGGGTTAAAACTGCTGAAAGTATCACAGATGTGAGGGTAAAGGATGGTCCTTCTGACACTGGATTTGTTATGTCACTTAAATGGGGGCAGGGGCAACAATTTGCAACATTGAATAAATTTAAATTCATGATATCATTCAGTAAGTTGGGATTGTGTCCAAAACTTCAGAATACAACCCTTCACATAACATATTGGACTCTGTTAAATGTAAGACATGTAAATTTGAGCTTAGATTGGATTTAAAGTAAGAGATGCATGACTACATGCAACAGGTCCACAGAAAGAGTTTAATATTGGTGGATTCATTAAATGCCATAGAAATCCTCAATGTCAATTTTAGTCTCTCACTTTAGCCACTTGCCTTATTAATGATGTACTGAGCATATTTAAAAAAAAATAAAAAGCACTTTACTATCCTGAGAATGATAAGAGGCCTTTCCTGAATCCACTAACCAGAAAGAAGAAATATTAGACCAGTGAATCTTGCCACATAATCTGGAAGTTGGATGACCTTCCTTTGAGACTGACAAACACAAAAGAGAATGATTTTCTAGGGGGAAAAAAAGGCATTGTTTCATTAGTACAAAGCAGGGGAAAGTGGATTCTAGGACAGATGCTGTAGTAGCATTTTTGTTGCTGGAATACTTGATGCACTTGATTTAAAAGAGAATTGTTTTGTTTTGTTTTGTTTTTGCCCACAGTTTCAGAGGATTCAGTCCATGGTAAGCTGGCTCCATGGCAGGAACATTATGGTAGAAGAGAACAGTGGAGCAAAGATGCTTAGCTCATTTTGGTCAGAAAGCAGAGTATGTGAACAGTGCCAGAGAGGAAAAGCATCAGGGACCAGATGTGCCCAAGGTCATCATGCACACAGACACATCTGGAAGTGTGCTTTATTAATCCCTAGGCAGCTACAACCCAACTTAGTTGACATTTAGGCTTAATCATCACTGATTCTGTTATCTTAGACATGTTCTTTTATCTTGAATCAGAACAGTCAGTTCTGATTGATGAGTTGCAAGCACAATATGTTTGTTGGCACAATAAAACTAAAATTAGGTGGATTTATTATTACATGGTGCTGAATCCTCTTATGAAATCTTTTATTTTAAAGAGAAAAAATGAAAATAACAATAAAATAGTTTCAAAACAGGTTAGTA
>RJWT010039931.1:0-12581 GCA_004365215.1 Cuniculus paca | reverse complement strand
TTGTTAGGGTGGTCACATGCCATACTTTGGAGGAAGACCAGCAAACTCTTCTAGGTTTCAAGGTTTGCTTCAGGAAGAAGAAAGGATTGGAGTAAGGTCGGCGTAAACTTCCTGCTTCTGTTGTTTTCTCCAACATTAAGGTATTATATTTTGAGGTAGCATATTTCTTCATGGAAAATCATAGCACTCCCTTAAATAAGGATCTGTAAAGATGAAATGACATACTGTGTGTAAAGAGTTTAAGGGCACCCAGCCACCTGTAAGATTTCAGTCAATACTGGTGACCTTCCATGGCAATCACAGTACCAGGACCTCAAGGCCAGCAAAGGTGCTGTCTTTCTGTACCCTCACAAAGATCCTGGAAGAGACAGTCTATGCTCCCTATTTCTCCATGAAGAAACTAAAGCTCAAAGAAATTAGCCTGTGGCCACTAGCAAAAATAAGGGTCCAACTTTCATTATCTGAGCCTAGAAATCCTATTCTTTCCATTAGGTGTGAACTGCTAAACTTTAGTGTGTTCCTTCTCCCAAGGGATTTGCATTTTAATGGTGGCCAGAGGTCCTATGTTAATGCACAAAACTATGAATATCTAATTGTGGAATCTTAAAATACCACCTAGTGGGTTCGGGGATAGGGTGGAGTGGGCAGTTATCAGGGAGTTAGGGAAGGGGGAATATTATTTTTAATAGCAAGAAGAGAAAGAAAAAGTCTTACTGCTTTTGAAATCATCACACGCAGACATAAACTCTTTGCTCTAACCTGATTTAGAAAGAGGAAATCTTAGGTAGGAAAAGGGAAGACTGAGGTGGTGGAAATTGAAAGCTGGCAGCAACTAGTTTAAGAACCGTTGCTCTTGGGTCTTTAAAATTTGGGTAAGCTTTTGATGATCTGAGGCCTAAGGAGGGGCTTAGGAAACCATGAGGCTGGCAAAGAAGTCTGGAGAAAATAACTTCCTGCTTTCCACCCTAGGTGCTAAGGAAATGATAAGAAGGGAGGGGACAAGTCTCTCAATAGTTCTCTTGAAGTGTGGTGTCTGTTGATTTGGCATGGAACAGGTGATTCTCGCTCAAGCCAAGTCCTAGGCTGGGATCTGATATACTTTTTAAGGTCCATCTGAGTCACAAGGCCCCTTGATGTCAAAAACATACTCGATCATTTGGAACATTTTGACTGAGGGTAGGGAAACACATCTTTTGAGAAAAAATATAGTGTATTATTAAAAAAAGGAGGAACTGATACTCAGGGGACAGAAAAACATCCATTGTAGTTTTTATCTTGGACAGACAATTAAAAAATGGATTGCAAGTAAAGTGCACATGAGTTCAAATACTCATGTGATTTGAATAACTATCTTAAACTTCGTGAAGTTTAAATTCCTCCTGAAGCAACAACAGAATGCTATTTAGTTAATAGGGTTGGGGTAAGAGGCATTAGTAATAAATGTCTATGCTGCTACTGAAAGGTTTCTATCCTAATATAAATCACTGGACATTATGGCAATGGTATAACCGAACCACTAGCCCCTCCCTCCCCGATTACAACTTCCTCCTACGTGCGCCCAAATGCCGAAAATCCCGAGAGTCTTTTACACGTCATCAGTGCTTCCCGCAAGCTTTGTCCCCTTCCGGTTAGGGATCATATAACCCCCACCCCTTCCATACCCAGCAGAGGAAATAGTTCAGCCACACCAGGTGGACATTCCTCTCCGTGTCCTCAGCCCCCAATAAATTTCTCCCTTGGATATCTCCTGCTTCTCTATTGCACCGAAATACCCTAACAGCTACCAGGTACAGAATGAATGTACAAAATACTAGTATGTGTTCTTTCTCTGTTTCCATTTGTTTATTAACTGATTCAATAAATATTATTTGAGAATTGACCATATTTTCAGCACTATGCTACATGCTAGAAATCAAAGGTGACTATGATGCAGTTTCTAATCTTTATTAGCTCAGAGTCCAAGGGGTAAGTAAGATAGTATATAAATAAGTATAGCCATCCCTCAGTATTTAAAGGGGATTGACTGTAGAATTTCCCTTAGATACCAAATGCTCTGGATGCTCATATTAATTATTTGCATATAACTTATATAATCCTCTCATATACTTTAAACTACTTCTAGGTTACTTACAATATCTAATACAGTGCAAATGCTATACAGATAGATGCTGTACTCTACGGTCTAGGGAATAATGGCAAAGAGAAAAGTCTGTGCATGTTCAGTACAGATACCATTTTTTTTCAAATATTTTCAATCTGCAGATGGTTGAAAATGTGAATGGAAAACACAGGTACCAAGGGTTGACTATACAAAAAAGTGTCAATTAGCACAATGCAATGTAACACAAGGTCTCTCTTTTCTGATGTGTAAGTGCAATGTGGTACATGTAAAATAACATTTCACCATACATGTAATACTGCAACACATTCCATTAGAACATCCTGGGAAAACTACTTTCAAGTTCCTACCATTTTTCTCCTTTTTGCCTTGTGTCCACCATACACTGGAACTGCCCACAGGCAGACAACTGTATGACTCAATTCCTTGCAGCCCCTTTTCCCTTTCCCTCATCTAAGGTCTCCATGTGTTATTTACCATTTCACAGCAAGAAACAAAGAGCTGAGTATTCTAGCAAATTGGAAAAACCAATAATGAAACCCTCTGTTCTAGCTCCCTGGTCCTGTTGTCTGCTTAGCTCTGTCCTTCTGTCTAGGTAGAAGTGTGCCTGGCCTTGGTTCTTGTGGGGTGTGGGGTCTGGAAAGTTGCTGGGCTTGGTTCTACCCTGCAAGAGATTCAGCATGTTAGGGGACAATTCCAAGCTCCTTTGCAACTCAGCCTACAAGAGGTTAAACAACCAAGACAGAGGCTCCAAGAGGCCCTGGTTGGCCTATCTCTTGCCTCACAATGCAAAACCCTTTCTCTGCAGTGACCTTTGATCTAACTGCCACTTGCCACCATTCAACTGGACCCAAAATTCTTTGCCCAGTAGGGAAAACTAAAAGACTAAAGGGCCCTGAAAGTTCATTCGTTGGTTTTGTGTCTTTTGCCTTAAATGCCACCCAAGGTCCTACAGGAGGGGCATGCAACAGTGACTCCAGTCTAAACCTCTTAACAGCAGTGTTGCCAAGAGGTCAGACCTGTGGTGGGAGTTGGGGCTGGGGAGGATGGACAACAGCAGGAGACCTCTGGGGACATTTCTCATGCCCAGCTGCTGAAAAGGCTGTATTGAGAAAGGTGTCAGAACACAAACAGCCAGCAGTAACTGGTGCTGGACTGCATTTTCTAAAGGATAGACTGGGGGTAAGTTGGAGAAGGTGGTGAGGCTGGGGCAGGTCCAGTGTCCAATAGGATATAGCCTGAAGAGCAGGGTGGAAAGTGCTGGCGACTTCTCAAGAATTAGTGTGAAAAGAGTAGAATGGCAGAGTTCCCACCTCCTCGTCCTGGAGATCAGGCCTGGCTTGGAGACAGCACAGTGCCTCACCCAGTGGCCTCCAATGGGGACCTGCTTTCCCCCTACTGAGGCCACTGGCTTTGCTCACAGGCAGGCTGGACTCGCTGTCTCCACTCTGCCCTCACTGCTGTCAAGGTAGCCTTTGAAAAATACAAGCAAAAAGGGCCAGGAATCTAGCTCAGCAGCCTAAGCACCTGTCTGGCAAGTGCGAGGTCGTGAGTTCAATCCCTGGCTTCGCAAAAAAAAAAAAAAAAAGCCGGGCGTGGTGGCTCATGCCTGTAATCCCAGCACTCGGGAGGCTGAGACAGGCGGATCGTTGTGAGTTCGAGACCAGCCTGGGCTACAAAGTGAGCTCAAGGCCAGCCTGAATGGCATAGTGAGACCCTGTCTCAAAAACACCAGGCTGGAGATCTAGCTCAGCGGCCTAAGTGCCTGCCTGGCAAGCGCAAGGTCGTGAGTTCAATCCCCGGTGCCACACACACACAAAAAAGAAAAATACAAGCAAAACTACTTACCTTTCCCATGCCAGTCAGTGTCTACCCATCTGCCTTAGCTCACACAGCCTTCTTTGTATCCAGTTGTCTTTTCTTTGGCCTTGGGCATTTTCTCTGGGCCTCAGTTCCTCTGAGCAGTCACTCCTGACCTCAGGTGAACATTTCCAGCTCCTTACACAACCTGACTTCAACTCTAGCTGGAGACAGGCTCACTCCTATGCTTACAAGCTATTTAAGGTCAGGCATTATATAAGAATCACTTGACACCCTCCCTCTGCCCAACTTGGTACCAGACTTACAGGAAATGTATGATGGGTGAGAAGTGAAGACCCAGGAGCTCTCGCTGGGAGTGAGTGGTCATGAGCCCCCAAATTAAGTCCAGGAGGTGCAAGGTAGTAAGGAAGTCCGAGGAGTTGTGGGTCTTTTCTTCCCCCATCATCACTTATTTGTCAGTCTGAGCTCAGCAGCCCTGCCACAGAGGACACGGAGTTGAGGCTCCATTCCAAGGGGGCCCAGCTATTCCTGAGAGCTTTTTGTATAATAGAGAGTCCCCTAACTAGCCTGCTGACCTTTCCTCAGGCCTCCTGAAGGCGTAGTTATCAGCTGGTGCATAGAACAAGAGCCACCTCCCTAGCCATAGAAGAAAAAGCATTCGGGAGGGGCAATAATAACTGCTTCCATTTACTGAGCATTGAGAGCATAGATATGCCAGGCCCTTTGCGGAGCACTCTGGATCCATTTTCTCATCTAAATGGTATGGCACCCACACCCTGGTGAATTAGGGATGACAAGAATGTGAGGCTCAGAGTGCTCAAGTTACTTGCCTCGGATCACACAGCTAATTGGGTAGAGCTGGAATCTGGAGTAGTCTGCCTGACACCAGAAGACCTCATTCCCTGTGATGGTATTTTATATTCCTGTGGTGGGACAGGACCCTGCAACTCAGCCGTTCCTTGGGAGATTATGTATCACCCAGAGGTTGGTTGTTCCTGGTGTCTGAATGGGCAATTGGTCTGTGAAGGCTGCTCCTTCACTTTTGGGTCAGAGAGAAAGGAAGGGAGAGAGAGAGATTTATTCTCCTGATTACACTGCAGGTTCTGTTGGGGGCAACCTGGATGAAGAAACATGCATACCAATAAAGAGTGTCTTTATGGCACCTCTGAGTACAAGGGTTAGAGAGTCTCTAGCTGGAGATAAAGTCAGGAGTGATGAATTAGACCCTGGAAGGATTTTGGGCAGTGGAGCAAGGAGACCGGTGCCAGGGGCCCAGCTACGCCCCTCCTCCAAGGAGGTACAGGTGGAGCAAGGCAGGTGACCTGTGCCACGTGGGTGGCATGGCTGTCCCCTGGGAGAGGTCACTCTCTGATGTGTGAAGGAGTGTTTGTCTCTTTCTAAGGAAATTTTGATGTGATACCAAGTGCCCTGTAATCACCATATCTAATTTCAGAAAGGGAGTAAATCACCACACAAAATTAGTTTCCATAGTCTTAATTATCACCAGGAAACATAATTAATAAGCAAAACAAGAAATGACCAAACCAAGTCGTACAGCCAGCAAAGGTGTATTCTCAGCATACACAGTGGTGGAAAGGAGGAGGGTTGGGGCATAAGGGGAATTCATTTAAAATGAATGTCCTAGGGCTCAATGCTTTCTCAGAAGTTTGCATGCCTTTCAAACTGTTTGGAAAATTTCTAGGTCATTCTTTCCAGGCCCCTTCCTTTCCCAGGCCGTAAGGCCAGAGTAAGGCAGCAGAACTAGAATAAATAAACAGACTCTCCTCCCCTTTCTCTCCTCCAGTGTAACAGGCTCTGGGCCAGAAACTCTCAAACCAATTGATGGTAACAAGCTCCAGTTCAATGCCATTGGCTGTCTGGGAGACCTCCCTGGCTTTTCTTGTCTCTGTTTCTCAGCTTGTATTTTTTTATTTATTCATTTTAGTAGTAGCATCATATAAATAAAACACCATTACAAAAATGTCGCAGAAAGTTCAAAACTATTCATTATCCATTTCATACAGATTAAAATTGCCATCAAGGCTGTTTGGATTTGACTTGCGTTCCTTTCCTTCTAATGAGCCGGATAGAGAAGGCAAAAGATGCTAATTCATCCTTACATCTCTATCATATCTCGGCTTTTACTATATAAAGCATCAAGGTCGCATTCTGGGGAAATGTCTTTTTACCAAAGGTGCTATAATAATAATGAAGAAGCAATTTGTTTCAGCAAACTGCCTGCAGTAATGAGGCTTAATTATAACCATGTTATTAATACCGCTGCTTAAGGTAATTCACTTCTGAGCGGGGTGCAGAACAGTAAACTATAATTTAAACAAGAATCGAGACCTAATTTAAATCATCGGATCTGCTGCGGAAAAAGGCAAATAGAACCACTGTAATCTGCACGTGATTTAGAGCTTCCCCTCTGTGCCATTTCCTGGAGTCCTAGGTGATTGTCAGAGGGGCAGAGAGTCCTGATCTGGTTCTTGGTTCTTCTGCTCTTCCTGGAGGTTTTGTAGGTGATGTGGCTGTGTGGATCTGCATCCAGGCATCTGCTGCCTCTTGACCCTCTTATGTATGCAGGAAGGACAGGTTGAGAGGCCAGGAGGAAGGTCCTCATCATCTCAAGGATACCTTTGAGGTTATCTTGAACTCATCATGTTTCTCTCCCCACTAATTTGTTAAGAAAACATTATGCTTTTGTTTTGTAATGGAAAGGGCCTTGTTTGACTCTCAACCTCTACTGAAGACCTTACCCAGCCCAGAATAGGGAAGTGTCTCACTGACTAAAAACACAGAATGGCTGCCAGGTATAAAACAAGATCCACTACTCCCCCTCACCTCTACCACTGTGTTGCTTTTGCGGCAGTATTAGTTTCATCTGCAAGTCTCATCCTCTCTATCGTGCCCTAATATGGCACCTAAGACACCAGGCTAAAGGTTCCAAGATATAACTGTTCATCAGAATCTTCAGAGATGCTTGTTAAAAAATATAAATTCATGCATTCTACCTTACCACCTAGATTTTGATGTTATTAGTCTGGTTTTGGCCTGGGAGATCCATGTATTTATCAAAAACTTTGGTTACGCTGGTGCAGGTGGTCCCAGGGCAAAGATGCAGTTCACTTATTCTTCAGCAGCACCAGTACATTGGAAATACACAAAAAATAGGATGAGTCTATGTGTTGTCTTGATAGCTCTTCTGAGTTGCATTTATTTATTCATCTATTCAACATTTATAAGGCACCAATTATGTGCAGACCACAGTGTTATATACACACCACCTCTTTATATTCAACTAAGTTTTATCCTTGCTACTATTGAATTTCCCTTTTCCTAGGACAAGACTGTATTCCAAGTTACTCTAAATGAAGAGGAATGAGAAATATCAGACAGACTTAACCGTGTGGTACACATTTTCAAAAACCATCTATAGCTTCATGTTTTATACCAGTGCTCCATGGATATTCTATATCATCAAGGTAAGGAGCTATCCCTCCTAGGAGTCTTCATCAATTCTAGCTAACCAAGGCTTAGGACTTTCTGGCAGCCAAGGCTAATTTAATAAGGTAGTTTTGAATGCACCAAGACTAAAAATGTGCAAATGCTGGAATTATTGCTGGAGCCAGAGCAATGAAGACACCATTTCCAGCCCTGACTCCATGAGCAATAACAGGGGTGCTGGCACCCTGTGAAGAGCCTTTGACTAACACCTAAGCTTTGCCTGTCCATCCTCCATTCTACCATCAGCTTGGCTCATCTCTTTTACTGCCCAAAACCAAGCCACTGCCCATGGAGCTACAAGAATGCAGGAGGTGGTAGGTTGGAAGGGATGGAGGGAACCCAGTGGTCAAACTCAGAGTTCACAGAGGAATGCTCACAGATCTTTGACGACTGAGGTGGCAGGAGGTGGCAGAATGAAGACCCTTCATGTTCCCACCCTTGCCTCCTTGATGACCCTACACAAAGGCGGGTCCAGAGAAAACCTAATGGTGGGGTTGATTGGATTCAAATCTGGAAATCTCCTCTGAGGAAATGCTCCACAGCTACTTGACTCCTAATTTCTGGAATTTTGCTGTTTAGAGAAATGTAAAGTAAGAAGGGGGCACATGGGCTTTCAAATGGCTCAAAGGACAACAAAAATTCTCTTGTTTTGACTTTATTATTTTTATTTTTTACTTGGTCAATACATGATAATTAAAGGTCTTACTTTGTCCAAAGGTCAATCTTCTCCCCAAACCAACCCACTCAGGCTTGCCTCAGTTTACTTACAGTATCGCCTATGCACATTTCTCTATTGCTACTCTCCTGGAGAAGCCTGCAATTCCTTCCCTCCCTCTGCCTCCTATGCTTTTTATTTCTCTCTCACTTTTGTTCTTTTCAAAGACAACTCTCCTCTCCTGGGTTTTCTTACTAGTAGGAGCTCTGCAAAGCCAAATGACACCAAATGATGTCTCCAGCTGGTGGTAATGATTGGGCTCTGGAAGAACTGCAGAAACAAGGCACAGAGCTGTGAGAGAGAGCCCAGACTGTACTGGGAGGGATGCATACTCTCTGTCTCTCTGTCTCCCTGTCTCCGTCTCTGTCTCTCCTTTACACATACAAAATGAACACAATTACAACCAAATGCATATGCACGTACATGTAATGCAAATGTATGCAGACAGTATAAACACACAGACACTGATGGTAGTTTACATGTTCAAAGACATACATCCCTGTAGATGCACACTCTGACATGCTTCGTCCAGCAACAACCCTTCATTTCCCCTTAATTAACCCCTCTTTCTTCTTAAAATGCTGGGTTCACCCAACCAGCTATGGGGGCAGGTATCTGGGGATGTAGTCCATTTTAATCTTGGAGCCACTGTGAACCTGTACAGATAAAACTGTCTGGAATGCAGCAGACAGCAAAGGCTAGAGGTGGGAGGAGATTGGGTGGTGTCTGGAGCGCTTCCCTTAGAGGGGAATAAAACTTCCCCCGACCCCTGCCAGCGTTCCATCTCCTTGCAGCCTCCTGCAAGCTGTTTCATCTTAGATTGTGTGAGCTCCAAGAGGGTGTCCAATTTTGATGAACAATAGCTATAAAGTCATTTGCAGTGCCCTGCTGTGGCACAGTATGTGATTGACCTGGCTAGACACTACACTCATTCTGCTTCCCTGTGGCCCTTACGTGCAGCTACCTCCACTAGTGCCCCAGCCTCCTGTCCTCTGTCCCTAGAGTCCAGACTCAAGTCCCTCAGAGCAGAACCTCCAGTTGTAGCTTTGGGATTTCAGAGGAAGCCAGGGTGCCTCATCACACACAAAGAACTGAGAGGAGGAGGTGGTGGGTGGTGCTCCCAGGGAAGATCTGGGCATAGCAAGTCCCTCCGGTAGATATGAGAAGGTGCCCTGGGAAATCCCTTCTCTAAGTTGGAATCTGAGCATCCTACAGAAACCTAGGATCTATTGCAAGAAGCCCCAGGGCTGCATTTAAAAATCTGGAAATTGGAATCCCTTTAAAATGTCAGGCTGAGCAGTGTCATCTTTACAGGGCAATTGGACCACCACCCCTGATGTTGAGATAAATTTACCCCTTGTCAGGCCAGAGTTCCTAGGAGGTCTCTGCTCCTTGAAAGTGCCATTCAGCTTTCCTGGGTCACTGTTCTGATGATAAAAATCTCTTTCATCTTATACTTTTCAAAGCACTTTCACATCCATTAGCTCATTAATTGATTCATTCATTGTACACATTTATTGAACACACGAGGCACTTCAAATCTTTTTAGAACAAAGCAGGATCTAGATAAATAAATGCAAGAATATCGAGTGTCCATAAAGAACCAAGTCATCCTGATGGACAGCAGCAGAAGTGAGGGGGATTTTCAGGGAGAAAGGAGGGGCAGCTTCCTAACAGAAACTCTGTCCTAATAATCTAAGTCAGATTCACACCTATTGTATTGATTTCACAAGGTTGAATAACTTTCTGATCATCATGAAATTACCTAGAAGCAGATCCAGAGCACATATCCTGATTCAGATTGAATGTGCTTCCTCTATTTTCTAAAACGTTGCTTTCCAGAAAGTTTCCCCTATGGTCATATCTCTCTCCCTTCTCCTCTTTCCTTTGGCTCTCTGGGATAAGCAGTCTTATAGGAGGAATTGTCACATTACAGTTCTTCCTGGGCTCACATATATATTGCTTCAGGGACAAGAAAAAATACCTGTCTTCTCTATTTCAAGAAGGTCAGTAAGACTTAGCAGTTGTTTGCATTTCACAGAAGCCTCTCCAAGGAAGCTTAGATTCTCCAGCAGAACCCTGGGGTGGGGAAGGCTAGCTGCTTCTGTGTCACGTCTGTCGTGTTTACCATATGCGACATTCGGGACAACAGCTTCCTGGATCCCAGCTTTTCTTCATAGACAGAAAAGATGAAGGAGGTTGCCACTGTTGAGCTCCCAAGTGCTTTTACCTGAGCTTGACTTTTTCTGACTGTTCTGAGGAAACATTGTGTGTGTGTGTGTGTGTGTGCGTGTGTGTGTGTGTATGATATATGAGACAAGTTCAAGGTTGAAAGAGAATGCATTGTAGCTGTTTTCTCTTTGTACATGTCACCTCATCAGAAAATCTTAGGTTTCAAGCTCCTAGCCCTTCAGAGTGAGGTCACAATGTTAAAATTCCAGCCACAGGAACAATAATGGAGTGGCCCGGCTGCTAAGTGGGACACTGGATTCTGGGGTCTAGACTTGCTTTCCTGTTCTCAATGTGGTGCCAACTGTCAGGAGAGCCTCTCTGGGGCAGGCCAGTCACCTCTAGAGCAGCATCTGTCCCCTGTTTGCTATGGTCCTAGTGACAAAATGGCCTGGCTTCGTGAATTCTAGAGGGAGGAGCAAATTCTTGGTTGTAAACAAGCTCCAGGAGGAGTGAACAGAAGGAGGAAATTTTGGAAGGATATCAGGGCCTGTGGAATGTTCCAGTGTTGGGGTGGTTCTGGGGAGGGAGAGCAGAGAGAAAAGCCGTTACTTGTTAGCAAGAGAAATCTGGCCAGGGTATCACCCTGATGCCCTGCAGTGCTGCCATGGCCACTGCCATTCGAAGCTTACAACTGCTGCTGCTAGACACATGTTCCCTACACCCCCAGCTCTTTCCCTTACCCACCAGAGGCCCGGGTGGGGGCAGGTGATTGGTTGGCCCCAGACACATGTTGGGGTGGGCTGTGGGGTTTCTATCCCTAACTTTCTGTTGTGGGAGATTGGGCAGGTGGAAAAAGACATGTGTATCTGAGAGAAGCTGAAGAATCTGGCATATCTTTTGTGGAAGAATTAATCAGTGAAACAAGATTGAGAGAGACTTAATAATGCTTTTTAAATAATGGAAAGATTTTTTTTCCTTTTCTAGTATGACAGACAGATGGAAAATGGAGAGTGAAATGGGCTTAACACACTGCAGGGAGGCTGAGGGTGGATTATCCAGGGTTTCTTGGCTGTGGGGGCTGCTGGGTCCAGTGGAAATGATACCGTAGAGTGGAAAGCTCTCCCTGGAAGGAGTAAGGGTATGTCACAAGCCACTTCTTTTGCTATTGCTTTTCCTTGGAGACTCAAAGGCTCCTAGACTGGAAATGTCCAGAGCAGCACCCTTTCCTGCAGTTTAGGGAGTGACAGGAGACAGAGGGCAGGTGGCTAGAGGATGCAGGACAAGAGTCTTTATGTCTGGGACAATGAGACTTAGGGACTTTCATTTGCAGCCCTAAGGAAATGTGACTGGGAGGAGGTTTCCAAAATAAAAGGTGGCGTTCTAAATTAGAAAGTAGGAATTACCACCCAGTCTGGGAGACCCCAGAGGTACCTCAACGTCCCATGTAGGAAAGATACCCAAAATGTGCAGGCTTGATACCCAAAATGTGCAGGATTGGTGTCCTTTCCCTTTAAAGCATTTCCTGCCAGGTGCCACAGCCCACTGGAAATGGGACAGCCCACAGCTGTCAAAGGAGACTGAGCAGTAAGTGATGAGCATCTCCCCTGAACTCATCTCCCTGCGCCCGGTGTTTAAAGTGAATTGAAACGAATATCTGATAAATGAATAAACCTCTAAATGGAATCAAAAACCTTATGAACCTGAAGGAGAAATAGGAGTCCCAGGTCTGTTAAGTCTAAATTGAATAAATCTGATCAACTCTGACAATTTCTGCCAATTCTTTTGGAGAAGGAGGAGAAGAGGGGTGAGGAGAGACTGGGGAGAGGAAGGAGAGTATGCATGTGTGTGGGGGGAGGTGGAACTCTTCCATAATTAAGCCATCTTCATGAACCAATGCAGAAGAAGGCCTGGATGCCCCCAGCTGTGGTCAGTTGAACTAATAAGTAGATGCCAATAGGAGGCCTTGGGAGAGCAATTAGATATTTGCACAAAATGAATGGGGCAAAGTCTCATTCCGAGCCCTTCTGGACAGGAGCTGAGATGAAACTATGGCAAACTGGGACTTAGCTACCAAGGCTGAGGTGAAGGGCTCCGTCTCATTGAGTAGCAAGTGCCAGAAGTAGGAAAGTCACATTCAGTGTGAGCTCATGATGGTGATAAGGCCCTTGCTCTCCATGAATCTTTGACACTTTCTTTTATGCCAACAAGGCACTTGTGTATGGTTTTAAAACATGGCCATGACATTCT
>RJWT010039930.1:0-12557 GCA_004365215.1 Cuniculus paca | reverse complement strand
TAAGCTGTTTAATGATATTGTCTGAAATGCGCATGGGAGCGGATTTCCAACCAATCAGCTTCCGCGGGTCTGTCCACAACCTGGAGCTCCCAAATGACTGTTTTTGTTTGTTTTTTTTTTCCGACTTCCTTCAGGCAACTTCCGCAGGTCCACCCACAACCTGGCGCTGATGCCAGTAGTTAGCAGTCTTGGCCCTGGGAGGGCGCAATCTGCCCGACTGCAAGATGGAGCCCTGCCGACCACTCTCTCCCGTGGGGTGGGGGTGGGGTGGAATTCCAAACACTCACCAGCTGCCAGCACAGATCTCCACGCCCACAGCTCTCCTTCACTCCCGTGCCTCTCCGCAGAGACCTCTGGGGTCGACCGCAGCTGCGACCATGACAGCAACCGCGACCGCATGTCTCCAGGCTCAGCAGGTCTTCTGGCGGGGTGAATCCGGCTCCAGGCTGAGGTGCTGCCAGCCACCACCTTCTTCTTCATTTAAATTCTTTTTATTCTCTTTGTGGGCTTCGAGTCATATTTTAGATTCTTCCTTGGTTCAGGGGACCCAGTTCCTTCCTTCTTGTCCTCTCCATGATGTTATCTTCCAGCATCTGAACTGTTTCTCTCAGAGAGACTGTTTACTCTGCTGCTTACTGTTCCGTCTTCTTTAGCTCTACAGCTGGTTCTTTATGAGTGCTGAGAGAGATGGGTCTCTTCCAGGCGTCTCTCTTTGGCTCATAGACAGTATCTTTCCTGTGTCTTTTCCTATCACCTTACTCTTGTGAAAATTTCTATGTTGAAATTTTCCATTTCTATTAGGACACTAGTCATAGAGATTAGGAACCAGCCTGTTGTAATTAGGGGTTGCTAGGAGAACAAGATAATACAGGGCACATAATTTATAGTATTATTTATAATGGCCACCCCAAGAGTCAAACATCAAAAGTACAGGAATTCTGTGTCTCAATCCCATGGCAATATCCTGCATGAGTTCAGCTGAAGACCTAGAGCTCATGACAATGCCTCCCATCAGTCCAACTGGAGGCCTAGAGCCTGCGACAATGACTCATGCAAGTCTGTTTCATGGATCTGCACTGGGAAGGCCCAAAGTTCAGTGCTGGAAGCTAGAAAGTCCATGCCAGCAGAATGAAGGATCAGTGCCAGCAGGCTGAGGGTTCTGCACTGGATCCAGGAAAAATGCTCAAAATAAGGACTAGGGATCCTCTGAAAAGTACCACAGCCATCCTCAGCAACAAGGTCCCAAGCTCCTCTGATGATAAGAACAGCCAAGTTTGTATCAGGAAGTCAGCATGACAAGCTTCTCCTAGATATTGAGCAGCACACCATCTTCCCTCCACAACCAGGAAACAATGCTCAACGCAAGGACCAGAATTCTCCCAAAGTGAACCTTAGCCATTCTCAGCAACAATAAGAACAGCGAAGTTCGTATCAGGAAAGAAGCTCAGCAAATTCCTCCAGGAGAACCCATAGCAATAGGAGAACCAACCACACCAAACAATAACAGCACTTAGGAAAACCCACAGTGCTACTCTTCCTCTCCATATCTCCTTTTTTGCTGGCAATAATCCTCAGGTATGCCATCGACACTCAGTGCCACAGTGATTCAGTTCAGCTGGTGTTTAAAATTAATCATCAGTTTTTAATACACCACACATGCTAAAAATTTCATTTAAATTGATTACCTATGTAAAGGTCCTATCTCCAAATAATATAACATTCTGATGCACTAGAGACTAAGATGTGAACATAGAAGTTTTAGGAGAACACAACTGAACCAATAACATATACACTATCTCATTTGATTGCAGTGATCCTCTGTGGCAGATACTGTTTTTATCCTGATTTCACAGAGGAGGGACTGTGAAGTATAAGCTCAATTTCATTCCCAAGGATACATAGGAACTGGTAGAGCAGATTCACTTTATCTTATTCATGGAGCAACTACTATCTCGGGTGGCAGAATAAAGTGTATACACTAATTTTGAAATATTTGGTAAGATCACCTAAAATACCCATTTCAATGACATTTTGGAGGTAAACAGCATTATGCACAGAAATTATAAAACTACAATTGATAGTTCCTTTGTGGGAGACCAGCTGAAAAGATAAAGGCCTAATTGGCCTCCTCTGTGAGCACTAAGGAGAAAGGCAGCATCCAAGTGTGTTGACATGCTTGGGAGAAGGAAGAACATCTGAGATTCTGTTGTTCACACAGACAAGTACATTGGATGGTAGGAGGCAGATGAATCCTGTGTAACTCTCATTGCTTGCACCCATGTCTGAGTGAATAAAGCCAAGGTATGTGAGTCATTCGGGGCTCTTTGTTGAAGAAGAGTTCAGAGCCCCTTGATCCCCCACATTTTAACCTATTATGCGTCTGTGTGTTTCAGCTTCATTGCCCCTTGGTCAAGTACAAGCTCGTAGGCTGACTCCTACATTTCCTTGGGTCCAAGCCCTTCATTTCACACATATGAGACTGAGGCCCAGATAGGTAAACCTACTTACCTAAAGTCACATAGCCTGTTCATGGAAAGGTTTAACCAGAATGCTGATCTCTCATCCCAGTGTACATTCTCTACTGCATCTGACTCACAGAGCAAAAGGAGAGACTCAGGGCTTTTTTTAACTTTGCTGCTAAATACAAGGCACTGATCAGTTATATTGTTACTCATTCAACAAATATTTCTGAGACTCTACCATCCATAAAGGATAATATATATCATAGTTAAAACCATGGGCCTTGGGGTCCAACTATTTAGGTCCTGATTCTGTCCACTTTCTAAGTGACTTTGAAAAATAAACCAAACTTTCTATCATTCTAATGCCTCATCTGTGCAGCGGATATCATGATACCTGTTGACTCTCAGGTCATAATGAAAATTAAGTGAGTTAGTGCATGCAAAGGATTTAGGTGTTTGACATGTATGACATTCATAAAATGGCAGCTTTTAGCTTTTTCTCAGTTCCAGGAATTGTGAGAAGCGCTGAAGATAAAGATGCTAAGGACAAATCAGTAAGTAAAAATCACAATAGAGAATGAAATGGATAATGTGGGAAACATGTCAGGACACTGGGCCCGAATCCTTTATCCAGCCTGGGATAAGTTCTGTATGTCTCTTCACACTCTGCATTAATTTAGTGGGATATTTCTTTTAAAACTGTCTCTGGTTAAAATGTCACGTATTTCAATTAATTGTGCAGGTTGGTCAGAAAATTCTACTACCCAAGTGGTGTGGTTTATACATTGTGTCAACTTGAAAAGTCCAGAAGCTTAACCAAGGAATTCAGCAGCTGTACATCTTGGGGTATAGAGGACAAGCCATGGAAAGGTTTAACCAGAATGCTGATCTCTCATCCCAGTGTACATTCTCTACTTCATCTGACTTACAGAGCAAAAATGGTAATTCTAGGACATTGTTCATTGTGTCAGTTTGAGAAGGTCAGAAGTTTAACTAAGTGATTCAGCAGGGGGCCAAGGTCCTTAGCTTGTAACATTCTAAGCCTGTGCAAAAAGAGGGTATGCAGACGGTGTGAGTGCTACACCCACCCGGGGGGAGTAGGCTGCACACAATAAAAGGCAAATGAGGAAGGACTGATGCTGCTTCTTCGGAGGAGCTCCAGTCTTCACCTTCAGCTTGGACGTCGTCTCCTGGCTTCTGACATAGACTGTACAGCTTCTGCCTGGGACTCTTCAGCCTTCCATCACAGACTCTTCAGTGTTCCACTGTAGACCCATCAGCCCTCTGATACGGACTTGCACGGGACACTGCAGGAAGCTCCAGTCCTTGGGCTGGACCGTTCAGCCTCCAGCGTGCAGACAGCCTCTGCACACTCCCTCATCCACCTTTGTGGCTGACCATTGTAAATCAATACTGTAATTTCTTATATATTTGTATATCTCGTGTTACATCTGTTTCTCTAGTAAACCCTGACTCACCAAGGGAGTTGTCACCTGAGCTTTGGCTAAAAGTTAGGTAAAGAAAAAGAGAAATCAAAAAGAGAAACTGAGATTATTGAGGACCAGCAAGCATTTTACTAAGGGGCATTTTAAAGCTTCTTGAAGGTGAGCAGTGTGGGAGAGAAGTGGAGGGAGATGAAAAGCAAAATGGATCCATACAATTGATGGCTGGGCTAAGAAGTTGGAGATTTAGGTTAAAAACAATGGGAAGTCTGTAAAGGATTTTAATCAAGAAAGTAAATGATCTCATTGTGCTTTAACATCTGCCACCCTCACTTTCCATTTCTGTAAAATAATCAAGCTGAATAAAATATTTTGCATACTAGATATTGAGGGTTTGCTCCTTTTTCGTTCCAAAACTCCCGGTAAGAAATCTCTGTAGATCTCAATATATATTTAAAAAACAAAACAAAACAAAAAACTCCAGTGTCATTTGGAGATAATGCAAGTGGAATGGTTGATGGTACACGCTGTGATAATCTATTACTAGGACAGCCTAATGTAGTAAAGAAAACCTATTTTAATACAAGACATGCAAATTGAAAACTCCTGTCCTAATTAGAAGGCAGGGTCTGAGCAATATACAAGGATGTTACAGATCAT
Source organism: Cuniculus paca (assembly GCA_004365215.1). Taxonomy (NCBI): domain Eukaryota; kingdom Metazoa; phylum Chordata; class Mammalia; order Rodentia; family Cuniculidae; genus Cuniculus; species Cuniculus paca. Next base: position 7,993 of record RJWT010039930.1, on the reverse strand, counting down.
CTGCAACAGCTATTGCCATGTGTTCTTGCAAATGAAATGGTACCAGCGAACCTCATACAAAACAGTAATGAGTAGCGCATTGGTACACAATTAATAAAATCTTGTTTCACAACGGATTTGAAAAACCAAGACCAACATCTTGGGATGTGAAAAGTCAAGGATAAAAGATTATGATTCTTCTGCCCTTCAACTAGTTTCTCTCTCTGCATGATGACAACTCCTCCATTAATGTGTTTTATAGCTACAAATCTTTAAAAGGAAGGCCTGTCTAAACGTGAAATTTGTCAATGTTGGGGGAAAGTTGCACTGGATGCAGTTATCGCTGCTGAAGGAACCTGGTAGTTTGACTCTGAGGTTTTTTTTTTTCTTTTTAATACACATTTGGAAACATTGATCTGGTAACAACATCCCTAATTCATTCCACACCACATGAACAATATCCAGCTTACCTATTTGTCTCAGTGCAACTTAATTTCAATTATATATGTAGGTCATAAGTTTTCACAGTTAAAACTGCATTTAAATCAAGACCAGCCCTGCTTTCTAAATTGCTTCCTTAATTAACATTTTGCTGATGATGACTAGTGTATCTGGCACACAAAATTACACTCTGTAAATTTAATTTGGTGGAACACTAGAAAAGGCAACACCACCCATATTTCTAAATCAAATATCAGTAAGTGTATGGCATGAGTAGTGCTTGTCAAAATTTTAGAGAAGAGTAAAATGAGTTAAATTTTATGTAATGGCAAAGTCAGGGACTGACAGGTTTCCAACTCCACAAGCATCTCTTTTGGTAACTAGTGTATATTAAATATGTAAAAGTCACATTCAAACAGCTAACATGGAAAATCCTTGAGGGCAGATAAAGTAGTTGGTCTTTACATGCACATCCAAGCACAGGACCTGCTCCAGTGCAGGTGTTCAGAAAATGTGTGCCAAATTTAACAACAGGATGACTACCGAACCCAGCAAATCATTTATGTTTCACAACATGACTTTTTTTCCCCCATGAAAAACAAACAACACCTTAAAGAACAACTGGAATTTTTTTTAACCAATATTTCTTACCTCCTTTCCATGGAACTTCTGACATGCTCACTAGATTTATTACCCCCATAACAAATCTTATAATTTTAGGCCAGGAGCTTAATTCTGCTACATTTTATGTGTCTTTCATTGATATTTTTTTAATTTCACTAGATTATATTGCCCTGAGTGTCAAGGGCTACATTTTTATGTACATCTTTTTAAATCACCCTCATAGTACCTAACACAGTGACTTAAATAGGCAAGGGAATGTTGGGCAAATGAATTAAAACAAATCAATCAAACAATCTAAGTCATCCCGTCTTCCTCTCCTCACTCTTCCAGTTCATCATTTTATGCATAACAAGATGGAGATTTTGAGAAAGTAGCTTAATTGTTCAGGGAGTTGTAACCAATTATTGGCAGGGTTTCCAAACCAGGCTATTTCCTTGTGCTGCTATTTCTGGAAGAGAATATTGTGAAAGAAACACACTAAGACAGAAAAGCTTATTGATACTGAAAGTTGTAAGCAATGTGCTACAAGGGAAAAAGTCAAACCATTACAAATGTAACAGCAACAATGTAATGTGGTCAAGGCATAGAAATAAGCAATCTACTATTGCCCTTGATGTCAGTCCCCAGTTTCAATTTCTTCCAGAGTGAACATTTACTGCCAGCTTATTATATGTCAGGCACTGTGATACCAAATAGGTGCTTCACATAGACTATTTCATTTACTTTTCAAAACAAGACTGCAAAATGGACATTGCTAGCCACCCTTTCACGAGTGGAAAAACAAACGCCCCTAATTGTGGAATGGCTTAGTCAAGATCACAAAGCTAAGATGTAGCAGTGGAGCTAAGGTTTAAACTCAGGTCGGTCCACCTCATGGACTACTCCCCTTTCATGGTCCATTTCCCCCCATGCCAATGAAAAATTAATGAAAGTGTGTTAAAGATTTTCACCCAAAATGTGCTATAAATGCCACTTTTATCACTAAAAGAATGTAATGTGCTTTTCATATTACTGTATCTCCTTGAACCACTTGCATGTTGGACAGAGGAAACCAGGTACAGAACCCAAAGAATATCTTTTCTCTCCTGGTTCTGGGTCGCAGCTGCCAGTGGGGAGCCCTTGGTGTGTGAGCTGGAAAGTGGGACATGGGGAGAAGCCCTCATTAACTAGAAACAGTGACAATGAGACACAGGGCAGTCTCTGGGCTGCGGAAGGCAGCTGGGAGAGTGGGCAGAGGGAACTTAACATAACCTGCTTCCATGCTCAGTATTGAGTGGCAGCAAGAACTTGCTTGCATTCTTTGAGATTTGCAGAAGCTTGCCGGGTAGGCATGCAGGAGCGCTAGTTTGGAAAGGACATCATCGTTGGTGGCTTCTCAGATCTTTGTCTCTCCAGACCTTCCCACTTCCTATAAACCTGCAATTCCCTGAATTAAAGCCTCCTTGTTTGCAATACATGGATGGTTTGTGTTTTCTTGGCTGAACTCTAGCTAATACAATTACCCACGTCAATTGGAAAATTCCAAGTCAAAATAAAATGAAAGGTAATATATTTACTTGTTTGCCAAAACACTAACCTTTTCCTTTGATCTCTCAAGCAACATCAAAAACTTTGTATGCAATTTTTTCTGTCTTTGGAGATTATAATTGTTCTTTGTGGGTCCCAGTGTGAGTTGGTAATGAAGTTGTGGACTCTTACTCTTAGGTATTTTTAGAGTAAGACAACCATCTGCTTTGATATCTGTGAGATTTTTATTTTCTTTGATTCAGAGTCTGTACAAGAAGAGTTTGTTAAGATGCCTGCTAATACATCCATTTTCAAATTTTCTCTGGCTAGTGACATAAAAACAACAATGCCACATATACTGAATTAAAAATATATATCTCTATACTTTATGTATCTATATATTTTAATTACTAAGAATGTTCCTAGGGGAAGACATCTGTTATGCCAATATAAAATGTTTTAAATGAACACAATCTGGCTGTTTTAATTCCAAAATTAAAACTGCCAAATTTGTAATTTGATGGTGAACTGCCTGTAAATTCTTAATTATTCCTATTTTGTTCAAAGGCCACTAGATGTCAGGTCCATCATGGAAACCCTTGTAGTTGTGGAAATGTTCTCCATCTTTATTACAGCATTGTTGGAGCATACAGTGTGAAAGAAGAATCTTTTTCTAAAAGAAATAAACGCACAGTAAAAAAATAGCTTTGAAAAGTTAGGGGGAGCAAATTATTTGGAAACTTTTACTGCTTTAACTGACATGTGTCTTCTAGATCCTGGCTAATTTATATATCACCTGCAACTATAAACCAAACTCTTCAGGGTATGCAAAACTGAAAACTCATATGGGGTGGGTTTTCCCAGATGTAAGAAGCAGGGTCTCTCTCACAGGTAGTGTTTACCAACCTGTTACAGATGCTGAAATTAAGAGAGACTTTTTAAAAGTCCATAATGACTTACAGGATTCAGATGAGTGATGGTGGTATTAAGCCAGGAAACAATGGAGAAAAAGCCTTGGAGAGGAAAATACTGAGCTTAATATGTGTTATGGTGCATCAAAGGGGCCATAGGACCGGATCTGGAATCAGCAGGCGATGATGCCAAAGAAAGGTGAGTAAAGCCCATCATGAAAGGATTGTGTGCCAGTCTGAGGACTTTAAATGTTATTCTATAGAAACCAGAGAGCCATTGAAAGTTTTAAAGAGAGTAACAGGATCAAACTTGAATTTTAGAAAGCTCGTGTTGGTGCCACTAAGGAAACTATAATGAAAAGGAAGAAGAAAGAGAACTTAGTCGTTTGTGTTTCTGTTTCTTTGAAGTCTTATTCATCAGTCCCTTTTCTTTTGTCCAGTCCTTACTTCTTAAGGCTAGGTAGGGTCTTGGTCTCAGCACTCTTCCCTGACACTTAGCTTTCACAGTATCTTGGGTTTTTATACAACAGATACTATAAGAGCTAGTAAGAAAAATAATTCAGATAGTTGAGGAATGGTAGGAGATGATTTAATGGCTAATTTTGTGAGGCCAGAAAAGAATGATCACCACTGTCAGGTAGCTGCAAGGCAAGGAGAAAGAATAGAGAATAAATACCCTGACTCTCTTTTCTCTTGTCTTCTGAGTGATTCAGTGGTAAGGGACTTTAGGTAGTACAAACCATAGAAAGATGTTTTGAACCACAGAGCAAATTAGGGACACCTAGAGAATAGATCTACAGAGCAAGAAAAGAATAATAACTACAAGTTATTACTATTGGCACATGGAGGAATGGTGTCAGAATACCACAGAAGTCGCATTGGTATATACACAATTTTCCCAGCACACTTACGTTTTGCACCATCCAGTATTCAAAACTAAGCATACAGAAATGACAGAGTGGTCAGACCCATCTAACAAGAGAATTTATCCAACAGAGTTCAGTACTGTGCATAAGAGCCATGCTTAAAGAATAAGTGCAAAGACAAAGTTGAGAGAAAGAGATCAGGTAATTAAAAGACAAAGAAGGCAAAGATTTTGAAGTTTAAATTAACATCGGTAAAGTATATTCTGGAATGTGTAACTTAAGCTTTCTTCATTTCAATTATTAAAGCAACTCCAAGTTCCACAACAATTAATTATTTGAAACCTTAGTGAAGGCACAAACTTGAGTCTACAATGGTATGGAAACCATATCACCCAGCAGAAAGCATCCACCTCCCTTCACATTCTTTTGATTTTTGTCAAGGATATATGTACTCTTACTGAGAATCTGAACCCATAAAACTCTTTAGCTGTAATTTATTGTAGCTTATGACCATGGCAGCCTATAGTGATATTCAAGAATCTAGGGAGCATACTATTCTTTCAATATATTTTACCCAAGGCTAAGAGATCTACTATGCCACAGAGATAGCCAATAAATTTGAGTATTGAAACTTTACCCATTATATTTGTCAGTTAGAAATTACTGGAAACTTTGCCACAGAAATGTCTTGAATTATTGGAGTGGTTGCTAATGGAAAGTAGGTTGGGAGATGAGGAACATAAACCAGACTGTACAGAATGAATTTGACATGAGTAACTCAGGCAGAAAACATATACTTTGAAATATTTTATGAAGAGGAGGACTCTGGTTATCACTTCTGGGTTAAGAAGGCTTCATCCAAGTCTAATTAATAAAAAAAGAAAATACATTGGCCAGAAGATCCTTACTAGACATTTCTCCATTATAAACTTTGGTGATCCCCAAAACTTCAGAATTGGAAATCTAGGACGTGGCTTGGAGTAAAGATATGCGGAACCAGTAGTAATACATCCTCAGATGTGAGCCCCTATGAGTTAAGACCCCTGATTATATTTATTTAGTCACCAAGGCTAAATCAGCACCTAGAGAAGAGTGCTTTGTTCTTTTGTTAAAGACAAGGGAGGAAAGTCAGATAATGTGGGCTAAAGGCCAATGCCCTTAGTGAAGGACCTCAGACATAAAGTAGATCAGCCCATGCAGAAGGGGAGGTGAGGACCACATAGCTCCTAGGCAGGCGTGACTAACCAGACTGGATAGCTTCTTATCACACCATTGAGATTCACGCACTTTGAATGAGACACATCTTCAAATATGGTTATTTCTCTAGTATTTGCAGTAGGTCAAGGAGAACCGTTAACATTGGAAATAAGTAACGAGGTCTTAGCCTTAGTTCAGTCACTCACTGTTCATGTGACCTTAGATGATTCGTTTTCTACACGTTTGCTATATATTGCGAGTCAGATTCCATAGGAAACCCTGGGCATGGGACAATGAACAAGAATCACCATGGAATCTGTTAGACAAACAAGTTTAAAAAAAACAAGCACAACACAGTACCCTAACTACTGTACGGTGAAGGTAGTAACTTAGAATAGGCTTTCAAAGATGTCATAACACCTCTGAGGAGTCAGGAAAGGTGCCACGGAAGAAGTATGAGTGTGTTAAAAACCAGATGAGTCTTGACAGTCTCTTTACCTCTCTGAACCAAATTTCTACAAAAAGTAAAACAAGGGGTGTTGTTTTGGTTACTTTTCTTGCCAAACTCACGTTTCAAATCACCCTGCTGGTCTCTGTGCTCTTGGTTTGCGATATAAATCTGGCTAAAAGCCCCCAACAATAGCCATGCCACGGCCTCAACATTCAACTGCCTTGATATTTCTTTTGCCAGATTAATCAGTCCACCATCCTTTATCTCAGTCTCAGGCAAAGTCTCTGGACATGAGCAAAATGCAGACAGACTTTCTGCCAAGCCATAACATACATCCACTGGAGTCCAACAACCAGTGCAGTCCTTCTTCCCAGCAGAAACCTCCCGAGCCTGGTCATTACCGGCAGGCTCTCTATCAGCCTCCTGGTCTCTTGAGCTCTGATCAGAGAATCTCCCATACAGAACAGCCTAAGATGTTCCAGCTCTATGCGTTCAGGCAACAGATCTGAACCTTTCCAAACTCTTCCCACAAGGCATTTCCAAAGGCTCTTGAACCACATGGTCAGGTACAGAGTCACAGCAACGACTCCACTCCACTGGTACCAAATTCTGTCTTCATTACTTTTTCGTGGTTGCTGAGACAAACACCTGACACCCAAAATTAGGGAAGAAAAGATTTATTTAGCTTACAGTTCTGGAGATGTCAGTCCATAATGAGGTGGCTCCAAAGCAGAATGGCATGGCACTGGGGCAACACTTCAAGGCAGCAGTCAGAGCAAAAGAGAAAAGGCAAGCCTCTTCTCTACCCTTAAATTGTACACAGGCCACCCCCCCTCTTCAGGGTGGGTGTAACACTCACAAATATCCTTTCCCTCCTTTGCACAGGATGAGGATATTTACAAAGTAAGAACTCTGGCTACCTGCTGAGTCTCTCAGTTAAACTTCTAAACTGCTCAAGTTGACACAATGTATTAACCATAACAGGGGTAGACCAGTTAATCTTGATTTTCCCCTGGACTAGATTAAGACTCCTGGGACTGTGAAGGTGCTGAGTCCCTAGTTTAATGGCTATTAGGAGGAGGGGCTTAGTGGAAGGAAGTGGGTCACGGGGCTATGTGACCCTGAGGACTGTACCTAGTTCTTGCCCTTTCCTCTCTGTCTTTCTCAGATCTCTGCTTCCTGGATGCCATGAGTGGAAAAGCTTTCCTCTAACACAACCTTCCGCCTTGAGGTCTCTATCTCTTGGAGCCAGACTATCATGGAAAGCAAGAGCAGAAATGAACTTCTACCTCAAGTTATAGGTGCCAGGTACTTTTTTATCCCAGGCACGGGAAGCTGACCAGTACAGGGTAGGAGGAGTTTGCCAGAGGACCCCTCGGATCCCTTTTGCTTCCTAGAGTGTGTGATTGCATTTTTCTCTATGATAGAACAGAGCTGGAAAAAGGCTTGAAGTGCTGTCATTAAAAAGAGAAATGTTTTGCTTAAATTTTAGGAGGAAAATTAGAAAAAGAAATGATAGCACTCGAAAACAAGACAGAAAGAAAGAGAGAAAACACAAGTGAGACCACATTTTCTAGGACACAAAGGACTTTTTGTTTACTTTTTAACATAATATGCCAAACAATAAAAACAATTATCCCAATTTCTGTCCACAGTTTTCAGCATTGTGCAACCTTTATTTAATGATACATCAAAACACATTCTCTGCCAATCTTTCTGTTGCTTAGGAACAGGCAGTCAAAAGCCTAAGCTCAGAGACTCCAAAGTCGTCATTAAAAGCCTTTGTGCTTTGCTATCAGTGAAATGCTAATTCAGTAAGCCTGATTGATACCCTCCTCTTAGCGAGTTCCAGGAACGTGGACCCAGATCCTGCTAATTTGGCCAGCTCCCCTTTATTTGGCTCAGTGTGGCTTACATAAAAAATAAATAAATAAACAAACAAAACAAACAAATCAAGGGCTGCCAGCTAGTAACTAAGAATTTTATTTCTGAAGAGCTACTTCTCCTTGTTTAACATA
>RJWT010039929.1:0-12584 GCA_004365215.1 Cuniculus paca | reverse complement strand
CCAACCTGTTATCAAGGAGAAGCAACTGAACACTGACAGCAAGGCTGACTGAATTTAGTAGGCTAACTACATGACAAGCAGTGGGAGCATAGTCACAGACCACTAATTGATTTTTCACTTTGCTCCAAAATATCTATAAGTTTGCTACTCTATAATTGTGCCTGTACAGTTCTAGTAATGATTCAGTAGAACAAATCAGGGCTGTGGGCCCACACCTCTTGTCCAACCTCTACGGTTGTATTTTCATGCAACCATATCCAAAGGTAGGAAAGAAAAGTACATTTTCCTCAAAGTCTTTCTGTTTCAGTCAAATAGAACAGCTTTTCCAAGAGTCTCATTTTTTACTTCTCTTTATGTCTCATTGGCCAGGATTGGATCATGTGTCTATACCCTAGCTGTAAGGGAGGCTGGACAAGTGTACCTCTGTAATTTTGCAGCCCCACAGTGACAGGCAGGCTTTCCAGCAAGGAAAAATATGGTAGGAGGAGGTAGGTCTTTAACAGGGTCTAACACTCTGATTTCCTGTAGATTCTTTAGGTCCATGAAGAAACATAGTTTACTTATTTCTTTTCTTTCTTTTTTTTTTTTTTCGTACCAGGGATTGAACTCACAACCTCGCACTTGTCAGATAGGCGCTGGTGCCGCTGAGCTATACCCCTGGCCCTCATTGCTTACTTATTTAAACAGCTATAAGTCAGATTTCCAGCTCTTTCAGCCAATCTTGTATAATGCAGTGTTTCATTTTAGAAGTGTATCTTTTTGTTATAAATGTATAAATATTTTAATAAAAATTTCTTATAAATTAGTTTATGATTATCAAAGAAATAATCAGAAAGGTTATTCATGTTCAGAATAAGGGTTTGATTTTCATATTTTCATATGGGGAGACCCAAACATTCATGAATGTTAAGTAGAGTAATTAATATGTTTACTGAGAAAATAATTAAGCCATCTCATAAAATCAGGTTGGGTAGAATTAAAAATAAAATCAGTTAATATTTTACAGGATTCTTCATCTTTATCTTGTTTTTGATCTTTGAATTTAAAATATTTTTAGAGGTCAAGATTAATACCACTTTTACCCACTCCACATTCTCCAAATGCATGCCATTCTGTTGCTCACTTTTAAAAAAGGCAGGCATAGAACATAAAGATATAAAACTGCACTCAGTTGACTGGCAGAATTGGGACTCAGAAGTTTTCCTAAAAACAAAATACAACCCTAAACTAGGATACTCCAGTAAAAAATGTGTTTGTTCAGTGCATTTTTAGTGACTTTTAAAGATTTGAATCATTTAATTAGATAATTTTTCCTTTTTTTTCTAGATGATGCTTTATTTTTTTCAAAGCAGGGACAGATGGCTTTTTTATTTTCAAATTTAATTATAGCTGTACATATGAGAAGCACACTTACTGCTTTTCATGTGAATATTCTCAAAACTTTGGGGATGGTTATACAAACACTAAATCTCAGTTTTCATAATGGATTCAGAAAATAGATATCTAAGGTAGATGGATGAATCTGAATATTGAAGGTGATTGCAATTTTCACTAATAGTTTGTATATGAATCTGAATATTATTTTTTTCTTATTTTTTTCAATTAATATATTGCTATGGTCTGAATGTTGATGTGCGCCCCCCCCAACTCATGCCAGAATCTAATATCCAGTATGATAATTTTAAGACATGGGGGCTTTTGGGGAATTGATTAAGTTATGAGGTTTCCTTCTCTTGAGTGGAATTAGTACCCTTATAAAAGAAGTGGAAGGAAGCTGCCTTGCCTCTTTCACCATCTGAGGACACAAAGAAATCACCATTTCTGAGAAAAAAAGTCTTCACTAGACGCTGAATCTGCTAGCACCTAGACCTACAACTATGAGAGAGATATTTGTGTTGTTTATAAATTACCTATGTGAGGTGTTTGGTTATAGTACATTGAATAGTCTGAGACTGAAACAAGCACAAAGAAGTAGAGTGCTGATATGACAAATATCTAAAAATGTGGAAATGGCTATGGATCTGAGTGGGTAGAGGCTGGAAGGATTTGGGGGTACAAGTTGGAAGAAGCTTATATTGCCATTAAGGGACAATAAAAAGCAACTCTGATGAAGGCTCAGAAGAGAAGTGATGCAGAGTAAACCTTAATATTCTTGAAGTGATGCAGAGTAAACCTTAATATTCTTGAAGATTACCTAAGTGACTATCATCAGAATGTTGGTAGAAATCTGGATGGGTAAGGCTCTTCTGTTGAAGTTGCAGGATGTTACTGAAAACTGGAAACTTGCTATACACTGGCAAGGGATGTGGTGAATTGTATTTATGTCCTAGTATTTTGTGAAACACAGAATTTGCCAATGATGGTATAGTACATATTCTGTTTTGTTCTAATCAAAAAAGTGTGCAGTAAGCTTTTAGAGTTAAACATTTAGTTTCAGTTGCTGTCATGTTGGTCACTTGTCACTGTAAATCGGGCAATTTAAAAAAAAATTTCTGACACTTTGTAGTTTTTCATTTCTGCATTTACCTACTTCAGGTGAGAATTAAATGAGATAGAATGTGCAAAGAACTAAGCACCATGATGACACAACTAAAATATCAAGTAAATGAAAGCTGCTTTTCATGTTATTCTTACTATATGCCATCTCTAATTCATATTTTACATCATATATCTATTGAAAAATATTAAGTTACCATCTAAGCAAAGAAACTTCATTTCTACTTTTAATTGGGGAGAGTACTTAAAAAGGTGACAAAACACTTTGAAAGATGGTATGCTTTTAGCTTATTTGTACTAAGGCTCATAGAAATAATTTAAGAGTTAGTGCATAAGCTATAAAGTCAAAACCATTAGGAAAAAACTACTATTTTTTTAGTGTAGCAGGTGAAAAAGGAATCACCCCAATTAAATTAAATGGTAAACTTTACATTAAGAATAATTGGCTGGTAGAATTAAAAAAAAAAGAATTGTGTTTCCAGGATAATAGTTTCCTACTTATCTATATTCTGCAGTTATTTTTACGTTTTTTCCCCATTTTAACATTCATTTGTAACTTAGCAATTTCTAAATGAAGTGGTAAATTCTACAAATGAATAAGGGAAATGACCTTTTTTATAGATGGAAACTGTGGAAGAAGCTTAATCCTTTGTCATGAGTCAAGCATCTGTTCAACATGCCTAAGCTTTCATTTTTCCTTGACATTTTCAATCATATTCTTTACTATACCTTGATATATATATAATACAATTCTTTCTACTATTTTATCATCTGCTAAAGAAAAAAATCAAGGAATTAGAGTCTTAATCTCTTGGATTCCAGCTTAAATTAATAGGAGATACATGCATCAACTGTTGAGTCACAAAATTCCAAGGGGCCAAAATAATTAAAAAATGAAAAATGTTAATATCCCCTTCTGGCACTTTTAGTTAAACATATAAAAAATAAGCTTCCCCTAACCAATAGTGTAATATTGAGAGGGATGTTTGTACTATGAAGTCAGATGTGATTAATTTTAGAATAAATCAGTTTTTACTAAGTATATTAGAAGTAGAACTAATAAAATTACTTCAGTACTATCATGTTAGTATACAATAATTAAAGAGAAAATGAGCATATCAAATTAAAGGGATGAAAACATGATTTATAATATTCATAAAGATTAATAACTTACAAGAGAATGACTAATTTCTTGAAACAGTTTTGATTTATTAAAAAAAAGAAGTGTGAAAAGACAAACTCATTTCAAATTGACCCATTTTAGAAAAAACAACTTGATTATTAGCAAAGCAAATGAGAACCAAGAGAAATAATCTATCCTAATTGATCATTAATTAATTTTGACTGGTTATTTTTGCTAGACATTTATGTGAAATTATTAATATTAAAACTGCTTCAATAATTTAGCCAAGTATTTGACATAAGTTATTTTAATGATATATGAAAGACATCTTGTTAACATTCTGGAATGAATAACTTTATTCATACAAGTATAAATATGATAATCATAATAACAAATTTAGATTTGTAGTCACATTTTTAAAATTGATTCCTGTGCCACCAGACATTTTACCTAATGTTGTGTAACCTTTCCGTATTAATCTTGTTAATTTGAAGTTTGCAATGCAACCATAAGAATAAATAACTTACTGAAAATTATGTAACTTGTCATGTAAAATTTTACAGAAGTTTGAGTATTGACTTCAAGGGTAGAGTGAACAAGGTTTGTTGTTTCCGACTTTTGTCTAAAAAATTGAAGATTCAAAATTCAGTAGATGAAGTCCTGTTTGATTATTCTCCTAACAGTGACTTTTTCCCAATAAGCTGAAAATGAATCCAGTAACACTGAAGCTAACTCGTGACATTAGAGAGATAGATGTGACTATTGTTCCAGCACTTTCTATCTTAAAAGATAAAGTGAGATTTTGTTTTACTTTTGAAGAGAAAATTGCAACTCCTGTAAGGGGAAAAATGGCTTCTCAGTGGGAGAATGAATATATTTGTTCTGTGACAGCTGCAGCTGTGTCAAACTTTGGTCATGGCATCACTAGGAGGTATTTTATTTAAAAGACATTGCAATTGTCATGACCACTGAGTTCCAGGTTGATTAATAGATTGCATATAAGCTCTGACAATTAGGTGTGAAAGCAGAAAAATAAGTAGCATAACAGAATCTTCAGCACTGGGCCTCTTTTATTTCATACTATTTTCTTCCCATTTAACTCTACACTTTCTACAGCACATTCAACTTTTAGGCTCACAACTGTGAAGAAAAGAACTCTTCATACTGTGGGGAACCACTATGACTGCTTCGAGACTCAGGAGTGTCTAAGGATACCTGAGAACTTGACCCCACTTATCTAGTGCAGATGCACAGTGGAAAACAGTTATGTAACTATGACTTAGCACAGGTAAACACACACGCACTGCTTACAGCACTATGTAAGAATGTAAATATGAGATAGCAACCTGTATGAGAATTATATAATAAAGACACAGGCAGTACTTGGATTCTTGCCTTGCTCTTGACTCTTGCACTCTTGTGCTCTTATGCTTTGTTCTGCTCCATGATTCCTGCTGTTGTTGCTGCTGTCTTGCACATGTGCATTCTTTAACCTTGGGACCCCACCTTCGAAAATCTCCATTGGGCCCCCCAAGGACACCAAACATACATTGGTGTTGTAGCTGAGAGATGAACATAACAGAATGGACCTTGGGAAAAAAATTGTACCTGAATGGAACATTTTCCAAATACATAAATAGTTGTTTTTTAAAAAATGGAAAAGTATTGTGCCACCCCACTATTAACAACCAATTCATGTCCTTGAATAAATATGTTGAAATCAAAAATAGCCACCTTAGTCAGATATGGTGGCACATCTGTAATCCCAGCACTTGGGAGGTTGAGGCAGGAGGATCACCATGAGTTTGAGGCCAGTCTGGGTTACCTAGTGAGTTGAAGGTTACCCGAGAGCTCATATGAGGGAGGAAATTATAACAAGCAGAGCAGAAATAAATGCAATGGAGACTAAGAAAACAATACAAAAATCAATGAATCAAAGAGCTGGTTCTTTGGAAGACTAAATAAATAGACAAACCTTTAGCCAACCTTATCAAAGAAAGGAAAGCAAAGACTCAAATCCTTGCAATTAGGAATAAAAAGGGTGAAATCACAATGAATCCTGCAGAAATCCTAAAGATAGTCTATACTGATTTCCAGAACTGATATTCTGGTAAGTTGGGAAATGCAGAAGAAATGAACAGATTCCTAGATACATATGAATTGCCAAAGCTAAATCAAGAAGATGTAAAAATCCTAAAAAAAAAAATCAATCAATGAAATTGAAGCTGTAATTAAAAACCTACCAACAAAGAAAATCTCTAGTCCTGATGGATTCACTGCTGAATTCTAAAAGAAATTTAGAGAAGACCTAATACCACTACTTCTCAAACTCTTTGATGAAATTGAAAGGGAAGCAATACTCCAAAATTCATTCCTGTAAGCAAGCATTTCCCTGATACCAACACAAAGAAAAATATAACTAAGAAAGAGAACTACAGGTCAATTTCCCCAGTGAACATAGATACATAGATCTTTAACAAGATACTGGCAAGCAGAATGCACCAAATCATCAAGACAATTAAACACAAAGACCAAGTAGGAGTCATTCCAGGGATGCAGGGATGGTTCAGCATACATGAATCAATACATGTAATACACCATATTAACAAAGCCAAGGACAAAAACCATATGATCATCTCAATAGATGCAGAAAAAGCTTTTGACAATATCCAACATCCATTCATGGTAAAAACCCTACAGAAAATTGGAATAGATGGTCTTTATCTTGATCTAATAAAAGCCATCTATGACAAACCAACAGCCAGCATCATATTAAATGGTCAAAATTTGAAAGTTTTCACTCTAAAATTAGGAACAGGACTAGGATGTCCACTGTTACCACTCTTTTTCTGTATAGTTCTGGAAACTTTAGCCAGAGCAATTAGACAAGAGAAAAAAATAAGAGGAATAACAATAGAAAAGGAGGAAGTTAAATTATCATTAGTCAAGGAGGACATGATACTCTACATACAAGATCCCAAAAATTCAGCCTAAAGATTTTATAGACAAATTCAGTAGTACAGCAAGATACAAAGTCAACACTCAAAAATCAATAACCTTCCTGTACACAAATAACAAATTCACGGAGGGAGAAATTAAGGAAAAAACACTTTTCACAATAGCATCCAAAAGAATGAAATACCTAAGAATTAGTCTAATGAAGGAAGTAAAAGACCTCTACATTGAAAACTACAGTATTCTGTAAAAGAAAATTAAAGAGGATATCAGAAAATGGAAAGATGTCCCTTACTCTTGGGTAAGAAAAACTAATATAGTGAAAATGGTCATGGTTCCAAAATTGTTATATAGATGTAATGCAATTCTGATGAAAATTCCAACAGAAAATCTCACAGTTAGAGAAAATAATCCTGAAATTCATTTGAAACCAGAAGAGATCTAGAATAGCAAAGGCAATTCTGTGCAACAAAGGCAAAGCAGGGGGCATTATAATCCCTGACTTGAAATTATACTACAGAGCTACTGTGATAAAAACAGCATGATTCTGGCAAAAAAAAAGAAAAACAGGCTCCAAGATCAATGGAACTGATTAGAAGATGCAGAAACACCTCCAGATATGCTTAACAAGCTTATTTGATGGAGGTACCAAACACATTTACTGGAAGAATGATATCCTCCTTAATAAATGGTGGTGGAAAAACTGACTTTCCACATGCCAAAGATTAAAATTAGAACCGTATATTTCATCATACACTAAACTAAAATCTAAGTGGATCATAGATCTAAATATTAAAAGAGAAACATTAAATCTGCTGGAAGATACACTAGATAGAACTGTTGAAGACATTAGTATAGGCTAAGATTTTATGAACAAAACCTCAATTGCACAGAAAATATAACAAAGAATCAATTTGGATCTCATCTTATTGAAAAACTTTTTCACAGCAAAATAAACCACCAACAGAGTGAAAAGATAGCCCACAGTGTGGGAAAAAACTTTTGCCAGCTATTCCTCAGATAAAGGACCAGTAATTAGAACATACAAAGAACTTGAGAAAAATATTAGACTCTCCAAATTTAAAGACCCAATCCAATAGTGAGCATCTGAAATGAATAGATACTTCTCAGATGAAGAAGTAGAAATGTTAAATAGACATATAAAAAAAAGTTCAATCACTGGTTATTGGAGAGATGCAACATATCTCACTCCAGAAAGAGTGGATATTATCAACAAATCAACCAATAACCAAATGCTGGTCTGCCTGTGGGGGAAAATGAACCCTTCTCCACTGTTGGTAGAAATGCGAACTGGTACAACCACTGTGGAAATCAGTGTGGAGAGTCCTCAAAAACCTAAGACTAGATGTTTCATTTGACCCAGCTATTCCCCTTCTTGGTGTCATCCCAAAAGTATTAAAAGCATCATACCACAGTAATATATTCATACCCATATTCACAGTGACACAATTTGTAATAGTGAAATATTGAAAATAGTCCAAATGCCCACCAGCTGGTGAACAGATGAAGAAGATGTGATTCTTTTATACAGTAGAGTACTACTCTGTCATAAAGAAGGGTAAGGCTGAGACATTTCTAGGTAAATAGGTATACCTTGAGACCATTCTCCTAAGTGAAGTAGATAGGACACGTGTGTTAATACCACATTGTTTCTCTGGTGTGAGAAACTGAAAATGTCAATAAGAACCAAAACAGGTATTGTGGAATAGGGAGAAAATGTTCAAATGGGGAGGGGAATAAGAGAGGGAAAGAGGAGAAGGAAAGAAGGGAAAAGTAAAAAAAAGAGAGAGAAAAGAAAGAAAGAATGGAAACAAGGTTATTGTAAATGGGGAGGGGAGGAGGAGTTTAAGGGTGGGTAGGGGAAAGAGGAGAAAAAAAATCAAGTTATATCATGTACAGGTACAAATTCTCTATAATGAATGTGATCATTATATATATATCTAAAAAACACCAATAAGCCTGGCCTGGTGGCATACGCTTGTAATCCCAGCACTCCGGAGGCTGAGACAGGAGGATCATTGCAAGTTCGAGACCAGCCTGGGCTACAAATTGAGCTTAAGGTCAGTCTGAACATAGTGAGACCCTGTCTCAAAGAGACAGGGGCCAGGGATTTAGCTCAGTGGCATACAGTTTATATACCTGCAGGGTAAGTGCGAGGTCGTGAGTTTGAAAACTGATGCCACAAACAAAAGCACAAATAAAATCTGATTGAAGAAAAAAAAAATAAAAAAAATTTATAACCATCCTGACTTCTTTAACCATTCTCTTTATTGTTTGTATAAATTTGAAAATCAAAGATACACATTTAGTGTTAATAAGTAATGTCCAAAAAAAGGGAAAGTAATTTCACCTTAGATAATAAAATATATATCATTTTGCATGTAATTTCTAAAATAGGCTTGTATCCAGAAAGCTATTAAGGAAGAAGTACCAGCAGCATTAAGTTAAATACATATTGCACAAAAAAATTCTTCTTTTTTTTGGACATTGGGAAGGAAACTCTTTTTAGCAGGGAATTACTTGGTCTTTTTGCTATTTACACAGTATTTTTTTTCCTAAGTATAGCAATGTTTTTATAATCATGTTTTGTTTCAATATTTTTCAAATATTAATCAAGGGTATGATAAATATATGAAATTCATTAAAATATTTAGAACTACCTATTAAGAACATATATTAAATGTACAGGTAAAAATCCTACCTTTCCTGTAGTTATGCTATGGGGAAAAAGTGACACTGTTATACTAATTTCAAGAAGGTAAATATACTAAACTCCTAAGAGCTGAAGATATTGTTGGAACAAAATATAAGTGTGTTTATGATGACTAAATTTTCTAGCATGCACAAGTCCTTTTAAAAAGTCAAAGTCAACATTATTTTGGCTGACAAGTGACAAAAAGTTTCTTGTTAATATGATATGCTATTTTATACCTGGCTTATTTCAACTAAAAAATTTAGTACAAGCTTTAGAAATGAATGTTTGCTTTTCTGTAGGTAATAGAGAAATAGTTCAAAGAAATGAAATTATGTTCATGGAAGAGTTGATAGACAGAAATTAGAACAGTGGCCAGCAAAAAAGCAAGCTTTACTTAGCATTTAAAAACTATTTAACATCTAACTTGAGAATGACTAACCTGTGAAGCTTAATACAGCTCATAATGAAGTCTGAAATTTTTAGGCTTCTCAATGCAAACCTATAAACCAACAGAGATAAGCGATCCATTGTAGATGTGTATAAAGACAAGACAGAGAGTTTGATGTGTAATTGTTCATTACAGACCATTATAATCACTGCGATAGCACCAGTCAACATAGGACTCCGTAGAATTATTATGTTGCCCTGCTCTACTGGTTTGGACATTAATAACACAGCAAATGACAAGCCAGAAACAACAATACCTTAAGCCCCAGAGTTCCCTCCCACTGACAGCTTATATGATTGGTTTATATTTCTGCTAACTAATGCAAAACTGCTTAACAAGTCCCTAAACTCTGGAAAATAGTCAGAGGGTGTTGTGTTCTTTATCATTGTTGCCTTTAGGTTTTCAGAAAATAAGAAGAAGAACATGTTATAAGACTCTTTGATTTGCTTTTTATAATGTGGTGACCTCACTGGAAGACGAGTATCAACCCCAGGGGTTCAAATTTAGGGGAGAAGGAAAAGCAAACTGAAGTTGAAAACGAAGTAGTTTAACAAGCTTGACTCAATGAGCAAGCCAACTCAATGTTCACTTTGAAATCACACAGTATAAAAATCTATTTTTTATGGCCAAAATAAACTTTTTTTTCTGTCTAAAATTGTCTTTGCTTTTAATTTTTGCTAGTTACACTCTTAAAGTGTGGCATAAGTCCAAAAGCATTAAAGCTTCTTTAAACAAGTTCATGGTAATAAAAGAAGGTGTGCAGAATTATTGAGATATTTTAGATGGCAGTATCTCTACTCCATTATGAAATTATCAAGTCTTTCATTCCACTGTTATCTGATTTAAGTCTTGAGTCTTTATAACTTCTCTAATGTTTTCTTGTTAGAATTGGCATAATATAGATGAGACCAAACTAATTCACTGTTGGCAGGTATCTGCATATGTTTTACATTTTTTCAAATAGCTTTGCTCACACTGGATACCCAAAGTAACCCTGTGAAAAGACAGGTGAAGCATTATCACTCTTACATTAGAATTTAAGAAATTTAGGTCAATACAGGGCGTGGTGGTGCACATCTGTAATCCCAGCACTCTGAGGCTGAGGCAGGAGAATCACTGCAAGTTCAAGGCCAGCCTGTACTACATAGTAAATTCAAGGACAACCTGAACTATACAGTAAGACCCTGTTTTTTTTTTTTTTTAAAAAAAACTTAAAATAGAAATTTAGGTCTAGAAATAGTGTATGACATGTCAGATCGATAATAGGAAATCAGGTTAAAGCTGTAACTGAAATTGTCCTTGGTTTTTTGCTACTGCCTATTCATCTCAAAACAACTGTGTGGGCTCACTCTGCAGCCCAGGATATATGCAATCTGGAAATTTACCTATCACTGGGACAGAAAGAAAGAAAATTATCAAGCCATATACTTGCTTTAAAAGTTGCTGCCCAGACCATTCTGTTCATGGTTTATCACTAAAAGGCCTCATGATAATGACTACTTTCAAACAGGTAAATCTATGAGGAAGTGAAATACAATAGAAAAAAAGTTTTTGGGTAAATGGTACTGATTACAATAGTTGGTCTTCCTAGGCACTAAATATTTAGCTCACTGTCTTTCTTGTGGACAATAGGCAACCACTCATTGAAAGAAAAAACCAAGAAGCTCCAAACAATGTAGATACCAAGTTTAAACATAGGATCTTGGTTGACACATTGTAGTGCCTATACTGGGTGTGTGCCTGTGGAGCGGGTGCGTGATGTCTGGAAGTGGCTTGAACTATCTCTTCTCCATACTTGCAGTATACATACTGGGAAGCGTGTTCTGAATAACCTCAGTAGCTAGTCCCATATAGAAGAATGGGAGACACACAGCACTCCCTGGTCTGTAGTAGTTGTGAAACCTCAGAGGGCAGATGTTCTAATGATCTTCTGTCTCAAAGAGAGTGAAATGTTTCTTGATTAGACCTAGGAGGGAACTCTCCAACCTATTATTCTTCATGGCACTGGGTTCTACCTCTGAAACATTCTTCATTTTCCATTTTGCACGAAGTGGATCATATTTAAAGTGAACATTCACGGATATGACACGACATGAGACACCAAGCAGTTTTTTCAGGTGGAAAAGGAAAGAGAAAAGAGAGAGAATATGGTGAATTTCCTTTAAAAGCAAATGTGTACAGATTAGAAGATTGCTCTTTAATCATGCAATTCTTACATTTTTGGTGTTAAACCTTTTCCATGGACTTGCATGTCAACAGTTCTTGTGGGCTGCTACATTAGCAGTGTGGTAGACGTCATGCGAGTAATGGTTCTTCTCACTAATGAATAATTTTGCATGAATTATAATTCTTCATGTAACTTAATTTTGTAACATTGCTGAAATATCAAGAAAGAATAAACAACCACCAAGGACTTAAAAATAGAATAACAACAAAACAACCATATAAACGAAAAGCCTTGTGTTGAAATTGGAGCTGCTTATAAGTAGAAGAGAATCCACGCACACACATCCACAAATACTTTTGCTCTGCCAGTGGCTGGTAGAAGGACATGCACCTGAGATTCATATAGTACGGTTAGGAGTCTGGATTGACTGGTCTCAGCCATCTAGAGCATTATGCTCCCAGTAGAAGTATATGTAAATCTTTAGTAACAATATAGATCGGCTGAATATGAACACACAAATCACGATGAGTAAATGTCAGTGGAAATGACATCAAATGAATAATATCCTCAGGAACTGTAATTATTAGGATGATTACATACAGAGTATAGAATAATTATCACAAGATTTGTAGAAATAAAAGAATTACAGAAATAAGTAGACAACAAAAGGTAATTCAAA
>RJWT010039928.1:0-12581 GCA_004365215.1 Cuniculus paca | reverse complement strand
ATATTATCAACACATAAAACGGAATTCTATAACTAGTAGTAGTCATACTCTATTTCTTTTCCTCAAACCTAGCCCCAGTAGTCACTTACTTATTTTCCATGTCTATTTGCCTATTCTGAATACACAGTCACATGCACGTTTACATACACTTGCATGCATACACATAACTTTTATCCCATTGTAACAGTATGTATTTATTCTGTACCACACCATCTTTCATCTTCCTCCAACTACCGACGCCTCTGACAAACACTATTCTGTCTTCTGCTTCTATGAATTTTATTTTATTCACCATAATGGCCCCCAGGTTTATTAATGGAGCCACAAATGACAAAATTTCCTTTTTTTTTAAACAGCTGAATAGCATCCCATTATGGACATATACCACATTTTCTTTATCCATTTTTCCACTGATGAACATTTAGGTGATTTTATATGTTAGGTATTGTGAGCACTGCTACCATAAACATGGAAAGGCAGATATCACTTCTAGACATAGATTTCATTTCCTTTAAATTTGGACCCAAGTGTGGGAATGGTGAATTATACAATATTGGTATAAAAACAGAGGCACATAGACCAATGGAATAGAATAGAGAGCCCAGGAATAATTATCACATTTACAGCCAACTGCTTTTTAACAAAGTGACAAAAACATGTATTGAAAAGAGATTGTATTTTTTTTTTATAAATGAGGTTGGGAAACTAGATACCCACATAAAAAAGAACGAAATTAGGTCTTGGTCTCTCATGATATAGAAAAATCAATTCTAAATAGATTGAAAATTTAAATCTAAGACCTAAAACTATTAAACTACCAGAATAATCTTTAAATGAAACTGAAATAATGCTACAACATCCTAAGCTCCCTAACATTTAAAAGTGCTTACTCCTGAAGGAAGTAGATCAAATATTTTGCATTTTATTTTTATTTTCTACATTGAATTATTGAAGAGTTTTTAAAGCAGAGTTTAATTGCTATCTGTGGAATTGAACCTTAATTAATGGTCATTTTTTGCAAGTTGCCAACATTTCAGTGTGTTTTATAAATCTGTTGCACCAGTGTATAAAACACAGTATAAAGCATGACATGATACTATAACCTTGGATGACTGCGCATTAAAAAGTTTGTCAGAATAAATGTAGTTAATAATTTAATAATTTATTAATTATTTATATAGAAGTTGTATAACTGATGTCTTAGAACAAGGTCAATAAAATTCATACTTTAGTGGTATTCAACTCATACTTTCAAACTTTATTTACTGTGTTCACCTTAAGTATAATTGATCCCGTTGGACGATGAGCTCTTCTGAAACTAGGAGATTGTCTTTTTTTCATCTTTATATCTCCAGTGCTTAGTATAGTTCCTAAACTACGTAAGACATTCAATAAAAATTATTTAAACAAGTCCTTATCTTTCAAAAAATATATCAAATAAGTGGAAAAATGATTTAGTAGCAATACTAACATATTAGAAATCCAATCTTCAATTATCAACAACTATTTTATTCCTTAAAATACAATTTTGAAATGAACCACAGGTAACATAGCAGACATTTTATTTCATGACTTTGAAATTACATTTAAAAAATATCTGCTCTCTCTCGATATATCTGAAATTATCTACACTTGGAGTAACACAAGGGCATAAAGAAAAGAAAACTAGCTAAATTTGTCAATATAATAAAACTAAATTTATTACATAAAACAATTAATTGTAATATAAATTATTCATAGTAATTTAAACTATACACTATGTCAATAGGATCCCCTAATCTGCATGAATGTATTGATAATTATGTGGTATTTTAAAATATATTCCAATGTGTTGGGTTTCTTAGTTGATTTGGGTTTCAGAAAATTATAGTTTGAATCCTTTTTACACAAAATACAGCAAATTTTTCTCTCCTATTTTTGCATTTATTTCTTAGTGGCTTTAATAACTTTAAAACTCCAATAAATTGGTATTCCACAATTACTTAACCATTTTTGTTTAATAGTTTGGACAATTTTTGAACTTCATAAAATCACTAGTACTGTATTAAGCTTAAAACATGTTTTTTTTGTTATCTATAGAAGGAGAAAGTCACAAGGTAAAGTGCATGCTTTTAAGTGGAGGATCAGGTCACTCATTTTAAATACCAGTACCCAGCACACACTTTGCAATTAATCAATGTATTGATTATAGTCAATATTATTTGATATAACAATGTTCTTTTATGAGAAATGACACAGAAGGAAGTGGAAATTAGATGACATTAAATGATATTGCTTACAGTTAAACCCATGAAACACTCCAGCAGAGGCTTGGCTATATAGCGTAAGTAATAGATAGTATCTTCTTTAGCTTTTTGGTTTTATTTATTGCTTTGACATTCATTATGGTATTATTATCTCCTGTTGGACTAAAGAAGAGAAAGTGCACTATCAGACATCCGTTTTGTTCTTCTACCACAGTAAAAGAGAAATAAAAAGTGAAGGGTAAGTTTAAAGGACTTGCTCAATAGTTGAATGTGTCTCCTCCCACTAAATCATATTGATTGGAATCTAGTCATGTGAACACATTACCATCGCTTTTGGGAATGCTGGGAAATGTAGTCTCTGGGTGACTGGCCATCTGCTAAGAATTTGGGACACTATTACTGAAGGCAAAAAAGAATAAAAGATATTAGAAGACAATTATCTAGCTTGGGTACAGTTTATTCTTCCATGGTTACACACATTTTTTACAATATATACACTCAATTCACTCCAAAGAAAAAACAGCAATACTCCATATCCACTTTTAATCTTGTTTTTCTAGGCAATATGCAGAAGTATAATACACTTAACTAGTTCTGGATGAACTTGATAGCTCTGGATGAGTTAATAGCTTGATTTTGCAAGTTATAAGCTAAAATACACATTTTCTGCTTTCCACATGCACAATTATGTATTCTATTGGTATAGGAACTGTAAGACTTCAATAAAACTGTCAATCTGAAAACACTGGTCTTGAAAGGAAAGGACTGAATGGAAGGAGGGGGCACAGTTAAGTTCTTATAGCAGTTATTAAATTTAGAATGGCAGAAAACATGAAGATTTCCTGACCAGCTGTATGAACATCTCCTTCTTTGTAAATATTTTTTCTAAACAAACAAATCCATCCACTATACTTTACCATCTGTGACTTTGTCTTCTAGTAGGTTCTTTGGTATTCATTATCCTGCATGGTCTCATCAAATGACATTGATGCACATTCTCATCTACAGCATCCCAGCTCCCAAGTCTGCTCTCTTGGGTCCAAGTTACAGGAATGGATGACATAAGTTGCTTTAGGCATTAAAGATGTTTGGGTAGTGAGGTAGCATTTCTGATTTGTTGGAGATGTATTTATCAGAAGAACTTAGTTGTTTTTGGATTATTCACAGTCAGCACTATATGTAATTTAGTAAGACCAAATTTATCATCTAAATATGTTATTATTGATTTACAGTTATTTATTTTTTTCTCTTCTCACCTCAGATATTCTTTTGTAATTTAATAAAAACTAACTTGTGCCATGAAAGCAGTAATTTTAGGTGGGAGGTATGTCTTCAGGGGGTCTGAAGAGACTCTCAGGAAAGGCTTTGAGCTTATCTTCTTAACTCTGCCTGTTGTGGATAGAAAGTGTTGTTTCCTTTTCCTCTTAACACTGCAGTGCTTCAAATTGCGAGGCGTTAGGGTCTAGTAGATTTAGACTGCAAGCAGATGCTGAGTTACCTTAGTAGGGTTCAGATAAATTTTTTGTAAAACATGAAATTGCCAAAGGTTTTCATGATTTTGGTGCTTTTTAAATTACAGACTTCTTAATTGTAGATTGTCATTCGGTTTTTTTTTTAATTTTTAATGTTTCTTCATGAGTAGATTCTTGTTATCCATCTTTAATGTAACTACTGTATATTTTAGAGTTTTCTTAACATAGTATTGAAGACTGGGTAGATTAAACTGGTGAGCAGTCTTCACTACCTGCATTCTTATCTGCATTCTGGTCTTTAGAGTTTGCACTAGAACATTCTATTAGGTTCCATTTGAAATGTTCTAAACTTTCTCTAGGCTGCCACCTCCAAATATGTCCAAACTCTTCACAAACATGACTTCCAAAGCCTTCTGACCATAAGGTCACATATAGTCACAGCAACATCCCTGATTCTAAGTAGGAATTTTCTGCATGTATTGCATTTCTCTCCCTGAGACAAGAGACCTAACATACCAACTTGCAGGAGGAGAGCTTTATTTTTGTCTACATTCAGAGTTTTTAATCATATCTTCTGGCTCCAAGGCATAAGCATTATTGTGAAAGAACAAGGTGAAGGAAGCCAAGCAGTAGCTGAGAAGTGTACAGACAGAGAAATAGCCAGAAAGGAAGGAGCCAGGGACAGATATAGTCCCCAAGATCATGCCACCATGACCAACCAGGACACAAGGCAGTGAGCCTCCCTAAGCATCTCTCAAGTTAATCAAGTTGACCATCAAGGTTAACCATCATAGTTATGGTTGCAAATATAATTCTCATATAAAACAACTTAGATCATCATTATATACATATATACATACATATATACATTTATATATGTGTGTATCTTACACAAAAATGCAGATTTGTTAGAAGAGAATAATTGTCAACATTTTGTCTCCGCTGCATGCAACGAATGACACAAATAGCTAGGATATATGTAAACTTTAATTTTTACCAATATCATTGACAGAAAAAGGCAATCACAAAACTTGGTGTTTATCTGAGTACTGCACAATTAAACAAATGTCTTTAAATTTAGTGTTTTGGTATTTTTTTCCTAAATTTTGATATGTATCATTCTTGCTTTGTAAACTAATCTGATCATGACTTAAATTTTACATGTTGACCCAGCAATCTCATTAACAATCTTAATCCTTTCATTGTGTCATATAACACTCCAAGAAAGTTTATTTTTCTTTTCTTTCACTATCATTGTAGTCTGCTAGTTCACATTTACATGTCTCAGAAAGTCTTACTCTTGTGATCTGCACTAATCTGCTGGAAGCTAATGCCAAGCTTAAGAGTCATATACTAAATGATGGTTAATGAAGCTCTGAATAAAAATAAGATTATTGGACATACTACTCAAGTTAACTTCATGACAAAATTCATATATACTGAAACATTCTTTTATTTGCTACTAGCTTTACGTTGCTTACTAAATATTGAAATTTTACAGCTGAACCACTAACCTTGAGATGCTACTGTTTATCTGTACTTTCAGTTGAATTCAAGGGTTAAGAGTTTTAGTAGTCACACTTATTTGTCTTGACTTGAAATTCATTAAAAAAGAGTGTCAAAAAGCATATGTGCTTTGTGCAGATATTCAGTTTAAATTTAGAGGGGTAACACGGAAATATATAGTTATTTTTCTGCCATCAAACCTTATATTGTGTTTATCCTATTCACTAGTGACTCACAAAGCAGTATTGCTGTTGTAAACATTTCAGCTTGTGCCAAATAGTCTTGCTACTCCGTCCTCACTTCAAAATGTCATGCCTTTCAGCTGTTCAACCTCGACATGCCAAAAATCAATGGATTTGCATCTGTTGTTTCCATTTTGTGGTTCTAAGTAGAAATCCATTGCCAAGTGGATACTTAATAAATTATTTATATGATATTTTTGTTGGTAATAACAACAGCAAATACATTTACTTTGTGAGGTTCATGAAGCATGTACACTTGGATATTTTTACATCTATTTTTAAATAGGTGAAAGATAAAGTGAATAAATGTTTGTTTCATTGTTTCATAATCAATTCCTGTGATATATACATATATTATTTGTGTATGTATAATATTACTATGGAGTACATAATGCACATATCGTGTCTATATATAATCATATATAGATATAGTGAACCCTAATCACTTATTCAGTTGATTTTATTGAACAAGTACATTGTTTATTGCTGTATGGAAGAATTAGCTAAAGTAATGTTATTATTTCTCACTGCAAACATATTCATGTGTTTTGATATAAGCGCTAAGGTTTATAACACTTTTTGAGATTTTCTTGCAATTTACCTAAAGCTTTGTCTTATAAAGAAGTATAAATTATATAAAGTTCTATGATTAAAATTTTCACACTGGTAGAGTGGTTCACATTTCTACTGTAGCTATTAACTGGAGTATTTTCACAAGCCTTTATTTCTACAGAATCCAACAGTTACTTTCCACTTATACTGCTTGTTAAAATTATCAACTTTTGAAAAACCTAGAATTTCTATGTTAAAATTAAAAGTGACCATAGGTAAATTGTTAAATAGGGCAAAGAAAAATATGCATAAGGATATATACATATCCTTAAATACTCAAACCCAATTGAAGACTTATACAGAACTGGATGTAGCTTAAGTTTACAAATGAATACCTTTATGATTCTTTTTATCAATTTACTTCAAGTGTTATTTCTCCCAATAGCTAAGGCATATAATTATTTCCCTCTTGGTCTGATAGCTAACAGTAACTAAATTTAAGAGAAATAACCATTTGGGAATATGAATAACAATTCTTACATACAGACTCTGAGATCTAATTAAGATGTTGCCTTCTTTCTTCATATTCTTCACACTATCTATGTAGTAGGTGTCAATTCCTATTAGCTAGAAATTTCCCCTAGGCAAAGTATAATATCTTATTTTAAAGAGAAAAGAAAACTTATGCATAAAATGTCTTCCAGTTGGTTTAATAGGAAGAGATTCAGACACACTGGGGTTAGTATTTCCATTTAAAAGTCTTCGTGTACAATGACTTTCACTGCACTGAAGCTTAGGATAATCTGTAGAAGAGGTCAGAATATCCCAGCATATAGATCTAGTGGCCCTAAACTCAATTTACTATGCTAAACTGCATCAAATCATGTTCAGTTGTTCATGATTTATGTTAATTAAGAGATTGCAAACTGCACATATGCATCAGTGCTTAATGGAAACCATATTGAAAAAAAATAAATTATCAGAAAAAGCAAAAAATCCACTCATGTATAGCATGCTAAAAATCAGAGAACATTCTGAATCCCAAATTTTAGAAAAAAGAATTCCTTCATTTATATTTCACAACCAATCATGCAGTATTGCATACTGATTATATTAATTGAATGTGATTTCCTTCAAAGTAATAATTTTTAAGTGCATGCCAGTTTTATTCAAGTCACAGTAACACAATAAGTAGCTAAGTTTCACTTGTTGAGAATTTAAAAATATATGCTGTGGTTTCTGTTTCAATATTGCTCAAAATTCTCATGTGTGTGGATGGAGACTGGATAATGGGGTTGCTACAACAGACTTCGGTTGGCAAGTGGGGTCTGGTCAGAAGAATCAGATTGCCTGAAAGGCAGCATCTTCTTCCCTACCTTGCACCTTCTGCCTGTGCCTGGGCTGCCATGATGATAACAGTATTTCCCCCACTGTGCCTCTCTGCCATGTCGTTTTGCCTCAGGGCAACTGTGGATTGTAACCATGAATTCGAATAAACTTTTTGTCCTGTAAGTTATGAGTGTTGGGTATTTTGTCACAGGACAAGGAAAATAACAGAGACAATATGTTAATTTATTTTTCAAATAGAAGTGTTTGCTAACACACGACATGATTTTCATCTGTGTAATCACTAATTTTTCATTACAAATTACTGTGGATGAATCATATCAAGAAAGAGTGCCCTGAATATGGCATCTATAGAATTGCATTTCTTTGGAAAATAACCACAGAATACTCTATCATCAACTTCAACTAGGTAAAATTGTCTCTCTACCTACTTGGGTCACCAAATGTTTCAACATTAGTCTCCTACTTTAAGCACGTATTGTTGTGGTTATTTACTGTTCAAAAATAGTCTATTTTAGGGTATATCATCAGTTCTAGTGCTGAGAGCAACAAATGGTTCCCAGATTCCTTAGGGAACTTTATAATTGGTCATCTTTATATATTGAAACAGTCTAGAAATTTTTCAGAGTGACTATTCTATAGTTATTTTATCTGTTTTTGTAATAATGTTGGTGTGCTTTTTAATAAAGGAAATACCTAAGAGATTGCACACCTTGAAGAAAGAACAGTCTTTCCAATGAATAGTACATACATGAAAATTGGGTATCAACATGTAGAAGAATAAAACTACTAGACTCTATCTCTCACCAATTACAAAAATCAGCTAAAATTTATTACAGATTTAAAAGTAAAGCCTGAAAGTACTGTGAAATTACTTGAAGAAAACAAAGAAAATGTTTTAAGGATTTTCTGAAGAAGACCCCAAAAGTATAGGAAACAAAAGAAAAATTGGAAAAATGAGATTACATCAAACTAAAAGCTTCTGCAGAGCAAAAGAATTAATCAAAATGTTGCAGAGATACTTACAGAATAGGGAAAATATTTGCTGATTATCTTACAAGGAATTGGTATCCAGAATAAATAAAGAAATTCAACAATTCGATTGCAAAAGAACAACTCGACTAAAAATTGCACAATAGACCTAAAAGGATATTCCTCAAAGACACACAAATGGCCAACAGGTATGTGACAATAAGTTTAATATCACTAATCATGAGGGAAGTGCAAGTCAATACTACAATGAGATGATGCGTCATCGGAGGAAAAGTGGCTGTCACCAAAGTGGGTATGGATCACAAGTGCTGGTTAGGGTGCCAAGAAAAGTAAAACCTTTGTACCGGTATAAGAAGGTAACTAATAAAGCCATTGTGTGTAACAGTATGGAGGTTCCTCAAAACGTTAAAAATAGGTCTACCATATGATCCAGGAATTCCACTCTTGGGTATACATACAAAATAAATATGATCAGTATGTTGGAAGTCATCTCCATTCCCATGTCCATTATCATGGAGGGAAAACCCTGGACTTGGAAATTGCAAAATCATGTATTCAAGTTCTAAAAATCCTACAGTGAAGAGTATGCTTTCTGCAGGTTTACAGTGGAGAAAAGAGCTAACTCAAAGAGGTGTAGACTAAAGAAGCAAAGCACGGTTGACTGAAACTTTCAGTCATTTCTTTCTTGTTTTTCAAATTTCAAGACATCACCTGACTCAAATCATTTAAAATGTGTATTTTAGGACATACATTTTTATAATCATTTAATCTTCTTTACTTCTCAAATGATACACTTCCTGAATGCAAAAACCAGATCATTAGTTTCTGTAATGTCTCCTGTAGTCTTTCTTTCAATACTTGCAAAATAATAGTTATATGTTTTGTTTTTATTTGTTTGAAGTCTGTAGGGAAGAATATTTCTGCTAGCAGAAATTCATTGCAGTATCCTTCAGAAAATTTCATATAGTCATGAAACAAGACTCCACTGAAAATTGTTTTCTTTTACTACCACTAACAGCAACATTTCTTTTATCAATGTCAAGTTTTTTTCTGTTACTTACTGAATCAGATTCCATGGAAAAGGATAAATAGGATTTTTTAAATTTTAATTTTGAGACAGGGTCTCACTAAAGAATAAAGAGGATGTCATGGTGCAGGCTTCCTTTAAAGTAGAACCGACAGTAGAATTGAGAAGAAAGTTAATTTGGAATTTTTGTGGGTGAACTCCATGCGGCCATGAAAGCAGGATTGAGAAGAGGAAAGTTGCACTAGAGATGTAGTCTCAAGAAACTTCTCAGATGACATCATAGCAAAATCTGAAGCCAGATCAGCAATTCAGAACTGTCAATAACTGAACATGGAGTAGTCATTGAAATCAAATATGGGGATGCTTTTAAGCAAGACAGCTCTTTCAAGCTCAGAGAAATAGCACTGGGGACCCAACTGCAATCCATTAGCTCCAAGGAGATAGATAGAGTGTCTCAGTTCTCAACAGTGGTGGGGAATCTTGGCAATGTCATGCTAGAGTCACTAAAGAGAAGGAAAAGAGGAGCCTGCAATGACCCCAAGATATGTGACAAGGGTCATCTAAATGTGATTTTAAACAGTTTCTTTAAAAAAGGGCTTTTTAACAAAAACATTAGATACCATATAGTACTCTTGAAACTCATTTTGAGTACTGTATTTCATTTTTTGTCTTAAAAAAACTGAAAATACCAAAAAGAGTTTTTATGCCAAGCCAATGAAAGTGTGACCTCATTACTACAATCAGGAAAAGTCTAGCCTTAGGCTGGGGCCAAAGGGTTTTTCAAAATCTTTATCACTATATCATATACTCATTCTATTTATTTATTGCTTGTTTCCAGGACCAGAATATAGTCGGCATGAAAGTAAATTGTTCACAGCTGTACTTCTCAAACTTAAAACAATGCATTGAAACATTTATTAAATATGTAGGTGCATTTAAAGACTACTTTTTTGGTTGTTGTTTGTTTGTTTGTTTTAGAAAGCAGTATGGATTAATAGCTGGCAAGCGGCTTCGAGAGAAGCAGGAACTGTCAAATGGAAGTAACAGTTGGAATAATTATTTTCTCCTGAGATATACTCCCTAAATACTAAAACTATTTTAACATTTAGCCACTGAGTCAACCAAAGGTGGAGACTTTTTATGCTATTTTTACCCTTTTTGTTTAAAGATCAGTTTAACGTGTAGATGAATTCTGAAGATGTCTTCTTTTGCATTAAAAAATGGTGATCCCTTAAGTCCATTCACGAATGTGAAAACCACAAAATTCACATACTAAAACTGTGATTTTATTATATGCTGAAGCTAGTTTTTAAATATCTGATAAATGTTTTATGAATTTGTGGTGGATTGAAAACCGATGGTCAACTTAAATACCAGCTGAACTGAATCAGTGTGTGCTGAGTGAATGTGGCCCACCTGAGGACTGTTGCCAGCATAAAAAAGGAGACTTGGAGAGGAACAGTGGTTGGTGTTGTTTAGTGTTGTTGTTGTTTGGAGCTGTTGATTCTCCTGGAGGAGCTTGTCATGCTGGCTTCTCTGATATACACTCGGCTGTTATCATCGAAGGACCCTGGGACATCGTTGCTGAGAATGGCTGCGGTTCACTTTGAGGGAGCTCTGGTCCTTAATTTGAGCATCACTTCCGGGTTTCAGAGGGGAAGATGTGTGCTGCTCAATCTCCAGAGAAGCTTGTCACACTGGCTTCCTGATATGAACTCAGCTGTTCTCGTTGTTGGAGGAGCTCGGGACCTCATTGTAGTTGAGGATGGCTGTGGCACTTTTCAGGGGAGCCTGGTTCTTACTTGGAGTGTTGCTTCTTGGCTCCAGTGCAGACCCATCAACCTACTGGCACAGATCCTTTGCCCCACTGTTATAGACTTTCTAGCTTCCACCGCTGACCTGGGACTTCCCAGTGCAGATCCGTGAAACAGATTTCATGAGACATTGTCATGGACTCTAGGCCTCTAGTTGGACTCATTGGGAGGCATTGTCGTGGGCTTTAGGTCTTCACCTGGACTCCTGTATGACATTGCTGTGGGATCCAGGCCCTTGGTTGGATTTTTTAGGTCTTTAGCAGATGGACAGATTTCCTGCACTTTCTTTGTATTTGACTCCTTGGGTGACCATTATAAATAATACTATAAATTATGTGTCCTATATGTAATTGTTTTTCTTGAAATCCCTGACCACAACAGAATTATACATATAGTTGGTACATAAACACATTTAATTATTATCAATGAAACAATTTAAATATATGGAATTTTAGACTTTTGTGAAGGGATTGCATTAAATTGAATAAAATTTGTCTATTAGCTACAATTCTATATTTTAGTGTCTGTATGTGTCTGCATATTTGCATATGTGTAAATTTCTTTTGCTTATTACAATCATTCTTGCCAACTATTTTATAGTTATAGATTGTTATTTGGATCTTTTACACTTACATTATCTACTTACCTGCTAAATATAATATGATGCTTAGTGATACTACTTTTGTCAATAATTTCCCAGCATATGTGTGTATTTAAAACTGATGACCTTTAAGTTACTTTAAAATATTGACATGTTCTACATTTTACTCAGTGAAATTTCTTCTTTGAGAGACTATACATTTGAATAATGATTATAATATGTGAACACCAAATTCAAATAACAGGAATTTGATTGTCTGCATTCTAATCTCATTTTCAATATTAAAATTTCTACATGTAATCTACATTAGTAACCCAAAAACAACTGCGTAATACTTACCCAAACTTCACTAAACAACTGTAATCTATAACACTCACAAATATTTTATTTCTGCAATATTACTGAACTATAATCAACAGAAAATATTACAAATGTAATGGCTCCTGACATGCTTTTGTGCTGTCTATTCTGTTTTGCATTAAAGTCTAAAATGAATTCTGCTTTCTCTTCATGATGCATTAAGAATATAATAGAATATCTAATTATCCAGCAGAAATGGTATCCAGATAAAGACATTACTGGTTTATAAGAATTTCTTTCCTTTATACAAAACATCTCAATTTCTGACTTTACTCTCTGTATCTTTGCCATTATGGTTTTATGAACCTGTTTGGATTTTTCATTAAATATACTACCTGTAGCACCTCTCAGAATTTTCTAGAAGACAGTCTTTGGTTGAAGGCAAGTTACAAAAATAGAATATTACTTTAATTTAAATAAA
>RJWT010039927.1:0-12586 GCA_004365215.1 Cuniculus paca | reverse complement strand
TCTTTGGCAATAAAATGTTATGAGAAAATTCTTTTGAAGAATTTTCATGAATTTTTCCTCAGCATTAAACTCCTCAGCCTAAGGTTATACTTCAAGGGACCTCTCTCCTCTTTGGTAGGATTCTGAAAATTATTCCATTAGGCATAAGAGATTCTGCTTTTTTTCAAACATAATTTGAAACGTTGCTGTTGTTGTCTGTTATTTCTCCTTAATCTGATCTTTGTCTTTTTAATTTGTTCATTTAGTTCTTTTTTATCTTCTTGTTTTATCTCTTTTAAGGGATACCGTCTCTAAAGGATACTGAGATTTCTTTGCCTAGAATATTGATTGCCTTTCTGTATAAACCTATCTTCCTTGCTCATCTTAAGTCCTGTTAAACTCTAGTATCTACTTTGTTGCCTCTTGTAAAATATTGTAGAATCAGAAACAACATTTTAATATATTCCGTGGTGACTGAAGTCTCTCAGTAGTGCACTTCAGCTTAATCTTCATAGACAGCAATAAAGGTCAGTTTAGGTGACCTTATTTCCAATGTGAGTTCTAATTGTCTATGCCTATCAATGTGGTCACTATTTTTTATATCATTAAATCAGATGGATATTTTTCAGTAATTAAAAAAATCTCTGCATTTGCAAGCAATCCTTATTTTGTTAAGATATTATAAATTCCTTCATGGCAACAATAAATATTTTTGCGTTTCTTTAAAAGAACATGTTGGGCTTGGGATATATCCCAGTGTACAGTTTGTCTAGCATGTTCAAGGCCATGTTCAATCCCCAATAACACCAAAAAATAAATTTATGAATAAATGGAAACTATAGGTAACAGTTTTACATGAATCCATTCAATTATGTTTGTATGCATCTCTATACATATATCCATGTGTGTATGTGTGTGGTATATCATTTGCATATTTAAGCACTTAAAATTAATTTTTTTAAAAGTAAAATCCCAACATAATATTGATACTACTGTTCAAAAAGAAACTAGGAAGAAGGTCAACATTAGCCTCATGATACAGTGAATTTTTGGAAAACTAACAATAATTTTTGTCAGTTGCAACAGGTATTAGGTTGCTTGCATTACCATAACAAAGTACTAATCATTGTGTGCTTTCAACAGCAGAACTTTATTTGCTTAAAATGCTATAGTCTAGCAACCCAAGATCAGGGTGTCCCAAGGCTTTCTTCTCCAGCCTCTTTCCTTGAGGATTGTGGATGCTAACTGTGTCCTCTCTTGGTTTTTCCACGGTCCTTCCTCTTTGTATTGTCCGTATTGTAATCTCTTCTGGGATGGACACTAGTCATACTGTATTAGCACACCCTCCATGACTTCATTCTCACCTAATTACTTCTTTAATGATCCTGTCTCCAAACACAGACATATTCTGAGGGCAGTAGGGGTTAGGACTTCATACAAAGTTGTTGGGGCAGGGAACGCAGTTCAGTCCACAGCAGATTACTAATATTCAAGTGAAACATAAAAATATGTCACACGTTTGGGCATTTAGCTCAGTGGTAGAATACTTGCCTGAGATAACCAAGGCCCTGGATTTGATTCCCATTGGGAAAAGAAATATTATATGGGTACTTATTCATATTCTGATCTTTAAAAAGTATCTAACTGAACACAATTGCATGTTTATGCCTTACTGGCTAAATTTTCTTGCCGTGAAAGTGCACCTTGCAGGTAATTGTCTCCTCGTGAGACTTCCTTAATGCTTCACATTAAAAGTAACTGTTAGTAACTTCACCTAACTTGCTCAGCCTGAGATATCTTATTGGTAGAGTAAGACATTTTAAAACACATGCAGGATATTCATTCTTTGTACCTTTTCAAGTACTGTTCACATTCTGAGTGATGATACTATTACCAAAAATGGTTCACTGTTGGGAATATGAACATAAAATTAGTTTTGTGACCCTCTTCTTCAAAAACATTCATGAAAGTTGTGTCATTAACCTATATAAAATAAATGTCAGCAACAAATGTAGCTAAATATGTAATTTTTATTTTGAATTTTTAGTTTTGAACCTCAAGTTTATAAAAGATATTATTGTCATTTTTAAAACACAGAAGGATGGAAAAAGTGGCTTCTTTCTCATAGCTTCTTTCCAGCCTTAAAATGTTTTGGTAACCTTAAATTTTTGTATTGCATTACTGCTACTTCATTTTACATAGAAGTTGCATTTGGTAAATAACACCTGGAAATGCTTACCAGAGACATTTTAAAGTTAATAGCAGCATGGTTCCAAAGTAATTATAGTAATGAAGAACTGTAAAATATTTTAAAGTATCTGGTATTAATCCAAAACAGACATTTTGATACTGAATAAATAATTTAGTTATACTTCTCTCTTAGCATGAATGATATATATACAATTTCTTGTTCTCTCCATGGTACTTTGAGTTTTTATTTTATTCAGTTTTATTTAGAATCAGGATGCTTAGTTCAAAAACAAATATTCAAAAGAAAGTATATTTTACATTAAACTAGAGAGTATCAAAAATAAGAGCTATATAATCAGCTCTTACAGATAATTAGTTTTAAATTCTCAGACACTTAAAACTAAAGTTTACATTTTATTTTTAATGGGTCCCTCAGCAAGAATTCTTTTCCTCCCTCTTTATTACTTTTAGCTTAATCTTGTTGGATGGACTATGGTTCAGTTCCACATGATACATGCATTATACACGTGCGTGTGAATACGGATGGACTTTGACGTTTTTATTGTTGAGCAACTGACTTAATCAAGTAAGACTTATTTCCTTTACAGTAAAATGAAAGAATATGTGCATCACAAAATTTTTGTTTTGATAAATAAAACAATGTACAAAGAGTGCCAGAAGTAAAACAGAAAAAAAGATCAAAAAATCATTTCAAATTTTTTCTAGCAGCATTCTTTTTTTATGAAAAACATGCTTCCTGATTATAGATGAAAAGCCCGCAAATATTTTTCATACCTATGATAGAATGATTCTCATTTATTTCTGCTTATTTTTCAAGTGTTTCTTTGAAAATATCTCTTTTGCATTGCAGTGTAATTTATAACCCAGAAAAAATACAAAGATCTAAATTCATTATTTAGTTTTGACTGTGCTTAAATATTCCAATGTAAATTATGTGAACATCTCTTTTTCTTCTGATAATATTTCTGATTAAGGAAACGTGACAGATTCTAAATGGATTAAGTAGTTTTCTTAAAAGCCAGAGTTTAAAGAGAATTTATACTTAGTCCTTAAAGAGGTTATATTTACAATGTCACGTGCTGTTTATAAATGTGAAGATGTACAACTTTATTTTTGCAAGCTTAATGTAAGATTTAAAAGGGAGTGTTTAAAATGGAAGTACATTCAATAAAAACAAGTGTGGGATTTTAAATATCCTTAGCCTCATGATGTAAGAGTTTGTGTGCATGCAAGCGTATGTGTATGTGCGTTGAGCTGAAAAACAATGTAACTATGTATGAATATAATGAAAAAATGCACTGTATACTGTATTAGTGAAAAGTGCTGTATAAAAGGCAAAAGCAAACCAAAGTAGGGGAATCAGAAGTGTTGAGAAGCATGTGACTTACATGAAGGGAATGTCAAGTTGCATGTCACAGAGAATGTGCTTGGCATTTGAGTAGACTTCTAATTTTGGAGAAAGCACCAACAAAGCAGACAGAATAATGGTTCCGTGTAAAGGCCTAAAAGGAACATCCAAGTTACACTAAGGGTCACTGTGTTTGCTCAGCAGTTAGGCTTTACCCTAACATTCAGAACCGTAACAGAGTGTGTTGAGTAGAAGAGTAACATAATCTACTTTGAGGGTGGCTTATGGTAGAGCCAGGATAGAAGCGGAAAGACAAGAAGAAAGGTTACTGTAGTAATTCAGACACAAGATGTTAGTGGCTTAAAGCAGCGTTACCCTACATATATTCTTTCGTGGTGTTTGTTTGTTTGTTTTTGTAACGGGAATCAAAGTCACAACCTCGTGCTTGCCAGGCAAGCACTGTGCCACTGAGCTGTATCCTTGGCCCCTCCTACATATATTCTGAAGGAAGACATATATTTCAAACAAAATAGGATTTATTGTTTGGTGTGTATTTTATGCAAAGAGGGATAACTTTATAACTGATAAAATAGCAATAAAAATTTAGTTATTTTAAAGTCCAAATTCATAGCAAATACATATTGTAATGTTTAAGGTAACAGAAATATTATAGGACATTTAAATTCAACTGGGGATATATTAAAAGAAAACCTACATATTCAGTTATACATGTAGGTTTATTGAAAAAGAGACCTAAAATGGCAAATGATACTATAATTATAAGAAGTTAGGAATATTTTTGTTGTGTTTCATGTGCCTGGGAATGGACTTATTAGATGTTAGGCAATCAGTAAGTATTTGTGTAGGTTAAATAAATGTAGCAATAATAATAAGTGACACTTACAAAAGGATTAGTTTATCTCACACTTTCCTAAAAATTTTAAATTATTTTTATAACAATCTTGTGCAGTAGATACTCTTTTATTTTCATTTTATGTGTGAGGAAACTGAACCATAGGTTGGTTAAGTAACACGCCTGATTTCACATAGCTAAAAAGCAAGCCCAGTAGCCAGGTTGAAAATCACAGTACCTTACTATTAGTGTGTGGTACTTCTATTGAAGACGATTATTGTGTTCAGTGCTATAAACTTTTGATAGTATAATGTGCAACATCTTTTGGTATGTCATAGAAAATATATATACATATATATGTACATATATATGTTATAGATTATACTGTTATGTACTTCTCTATACCTGAATTCACATTTATAGTGTACTGACTAAATATAAAGATGAATGTTAATTTGTAACCTTCAAATGGTAAGACTAAAAAATGGAAAACTACGTAATAATTTGTTTTCATTTGGCAGAAGAGGCTCAATCAGTAACATTCCTTTCTAGTAAAACCTGGTCTGAAGACCTACAAAACCATGCTACAATACTGTCAACCAAGTCATAAGAGTATAATATCTCAATCCTATCAGGGCCATTTTCATTTCATAGCCAGGCCTCCTTTATCATACTGTTGTATGATATTTTTCATGAAATGTCAAGATAAGTCTGTGATGTGGAAAATTTACAGGGACTAGAGAAAAAATGGATGACTGTAAACTTCTAAAGCATTCAGCATTAGATGAACTTTAGGGATGTACAATTATCAAGACCATGTAAGACAATTTCAAGAGTGTAAACTAATCTGAAGTACTAGAGTAGAAGGCTGACCATAACCGACAGTTTACAATGATATATATGTAATGAGACTGAGACTGCACAATACTTTGCTCATATTATAATCAGGGAGGCCATAGCCATGAATTAATTCAAGTCCAAACAAAGACTGAAGAGACCTCTAACATATTGTAAATACTTCACTGTTATCGTTGGACAGCACACAACTCATTATCCACATGAACATGCTTTTATCTGTAATATGTGTGCGTATACATAGAGGGGGGAGATAGAGATAATTTGTCAAAACACTATTCTGTGAGTACTGGAGGAGTATTGTGGATATCCATATTCATAGATACATTAAAAAAAAGAATTAGTACTTAGATATGGTCATAAATCTTGTTAATCCTCAAATAGGATCAGGAAGAAACCTCTTGGTGTATGGCTATGCCAGGTAAGGGTTTAACACTGTACAACAGGCCATGCAGTAAATTCAACTGGAAGAAACAGGGCTAAAAGGTATCTCTAAAATGTCAAGACAAAGAGAGCAGTGACTTACTGCTCACAATTGACAGAAACAAAATGCTTTGAGTGGCCAGTAATTAAGGTCTATTACAGTTTTCATCAACAAAGGTTTTATTTCATTTCTGATACCATTTTTTGGTTTAAAGCAATGACTTAATGAACTGCTTAGAAATTTCAAGCACAGGATATGTACAGGCTCTGGGGAAATCAAACAGTGGAGTTCTTTGTCACTTGGGTGTAGATAATGCTTATTTATATCTGCTCCGTCAAGTAAATCCAGAAGGACTTGACCTTGCTATTTTTTTATCTATATCACATCACCATTTGGTATAGCAGCCTAGTGAGAATTAATCCTGCCTCAGGGAAGTTCATGTAGCTTGATGAATGCAAAGGAGACCCCAAGGATAACACTACATGTTAAGTCTTTAAAAATAGAGGAATCTTTTATTAGAAAAGCAGTGAAAAATTTCAACTTACTTTGTGCAGTGATGATGGTGATCCAAGACTTCCTTTGCCACTAGTTCAACAGAAGCTCCATTTGCTTCCAGTCCTCCCTTCCTCCCTCCAGATTGTTCGTTGTTTATTTAGATGGTTTTTTTAACTGGTTCAACTATAGGCAGAATTACAGTATGATACAGTGGGAAGTTCCTAGGATACTTTTAAAAATGTTTCTATTAATGGCAACATTAACTAGGTTAGTCTTTCCTGTTTTGACAGATGAAATGTATCCTTTCTGAATATTAGTATTCTAAAAAAGAAATTGACAAGGAAATAAGGTGATTTTATTTTACTATTCTGTGTATCCTGCCACACAAAGGAAATTCAGAACTCAACCTCTCTCTATGTATCTATGTATCTGTAGTCTCATCTACACACACACACACACACACACACACACACACACACACACAGATATCTGGCAGTGCTATTTATTTATTTAGTATTACAAGGTGGTGCGGACTGAAATGTGCTCTTGCCTGAATTCATGTGTATAACCTTAAACCCCTATATGGCTATGTTTAGAGAGAGGGTCTTTAAGAAGTAGAGTTAAATAAGTTCAAAAGAAAGGGATTTTACCTGACAGGATAGATGACCTTCTAAGCAGAGGCTCCTATTCCCACCATATTCACAAAGGGAAGAAGATGTGAGCACCCAGTAAAAGCTGTCTTCAGCCCAACTGGAGAGCCCTCAGCAGCCGTAGATGCTATTGACCCTGACCTTGAGCTTTTCAGTCCCTGGCTGGAACAGATTAAAATACATGATAAACAGAATCCCGTGATTCTATCCTACACAGAGAAACGGGACTTCAATCAGGGAAGCTGTGGTGCTTCTACTAGAAAAATTTAAATAGCCAAAATGAATTTAAGAGACTATTAAATTTATCTGAAAGTAATAAGGTGACACTTTTGATTCCTAGAATTGTCAGAAAAAACACAAGATTTTTATCATGTGTTCTCTTTTTGTAAATTGTCATCTTTTTCACTATTTTCTGTATTCACAAAGAATACAAAATCATGTTTCAATCATATGTTGAAAGATTTTCTTAGATTTCAAGAGTTCATTTTCTTTATACTGGGTGGTAGTGAATAAGAAACTAAAACAAGTTAAAAGAGTTGATATACGTACTTTTGATGATGTATTTAGGAGAGGGAAAGAAAATGACAGAGTGTTCACATACCACTGTATACTTACATAAAACTTTATAAAAGAGTTTACAGAAAGAATTAATGTAAGTAGTGAAGCATAATAACAGAAATGTTTCCTCTAGATGTTGACAAGCTCTTGGTCCATTTTGCAGTCACGTGGAGAGAGGTGGAGAGAGAATGAATTCTATGTTGAATTGAGATAAACTGTCATTTGAGTAACATCTGATTATTAAATATTAGTTTCTTTTATTTGTCATTTTCTTGATGTTATAAATGGGTCTTTTAAAAATAATATACATTTTTAATGATGAAAATCCAAAATCACATCTCTTAGGATTGGTTGGAGCCCATTTTTTTGATATATTAATGAAGTTATAGTATTCCAAAGTAAACAGATGCCAGTATATATTTTGTCAAAAAATAAGAGACAAGTAATTAAGTTGAGCTCTTTGTATTATTTTCTTTAGAAGAGCTGTTTTCTGACTGACATTATGTTACTATAAACTTTTACACTTTGCTTATATTGATACTCATTTCAAGTTCATTTAAGTGAAGCAGAATTTGTTGGGATTCACCAAACAACCTGGTTGTTTATACTCTTTACTCTCAAGGATAATGATTTTAATATCAGGTTTTTATGGTGAATTAATGTTGATTTTGTCAAAGGCTTTTCTTCATCTGTTGGGATGCTCATGTGATTTTTATCTTTACTTCTGTTTATGTGATACATTTATTGATTTATTGATTTAAATATTTTGAACCATTTGTGCATCCCTGTGATGAAACCGGCTTGGCCATGATGTGTGATCTTTTTAATGATTTGCTGTATTCTGTTTGCATTTATCTTGTTGAGGATTTTTGCATCTATGTTCATTAAAGAAATTGATCTGTAGTTTTC
This sequence comes from Cuniculus paca, assembly GCA_004365215.1. NCBI lineage: Eukaryota > Metazoa > Chordata > Mammalia > Rodentia > Cuniculidae > Cuniculus > Cuniculus paca. The sequence goes on along the minus strand of RJWT010039927.1, from coordinate 4,304 downwards.
TTTTTTGTTGTTGTTTTGTTAAGTTTTTGCCCAATTTTGGTATTAAGATAATGCTGGCTTCAAAGAAGGAGTTTGGCAGTATTCCTTTCCTTTTAATTTCATAAAAGCCTTTGAAAAGTATCGACATTAATTTTTCCCTGAAAGTCACAGTGGTGAGTCCATAGGTCCTAGGCTTTTCTTAGTTGACAGTGTTTTTATTATTGCTTCAGTTTCATTGCCTATTATTAGATCGCAGGGTTTTTTTTAATCTTCTCAGCTTAAAGTAACTTGTGTGTCTAGGAGTCTGTCCACTTCTAGATTCTCTAATTTATTAGAATATGGATTTTTGAAGTAGTTACTTATAATCCTCTGGATTTCAGCAATGTCCATTACGACTTTTGCCTCTTTCATTTCTAACAGCATTTATCTGAGTCTTTTCTTTCTTCCATTGATAACTTTGGTTAAGGATTTGTGCATTTTGTTTATGCTTTCTTAGAACAAACTGTAGGATTCATCTTTTGGAATTTTTTTAGTCTCAATTCCAGTCTCATTCTTTTTTTTTTTTTTTGACTGTTCTGATCTTTATCATTTCCTTCCTTACTTGGTTTTAGATTTGTATTGCTCTTATTTTTCTAAGACCCTAAGGTTCATAATTGCGTTATTTACTTGAAGTCACTCTTTTCTATGTGGGTATCCATAATTACAAACTTACCTCTTAGGACTTCTTTCATTTTGTCTTATAGGTTCTGGTATATGGCACTGCCATTGTCATTTAATGCTTGAAACTTTTAAATTTCTACCTTGATTTCTGATGTAATTCATTGATTATTCAAGAGTATATTAGCCTCCATGTTTGCACAATTTCTATGATTTCTTTTGCTGTCGATTTCCAGTTCCGTTATACTGTGATCTGATATCATCTGTGATACAATTTCAGTTCTTTTGCATTTGCTAAATGTGTGGTGTTTTAGAATTAGTTCCCTGTGCTGCTGAGAAAAATGTGTGGTCTATCATTGTGTAATATGACACTCTGAAGATACCAAGTGTAATTCAAAGTTACAGTTCAACTCTGCTGTTTCTTTGTTGATTTGTTTCTCTAATTGACCTATTTGAGATGGTGGGGTATTGCCGTCTCAACTATAATTGTGTTGATGTTTATCTGATCTTCATGTCCAGTAGTGTTTGTTTTATGAGTTGGGTGCACTGGCGTTTGATGTATGTGTATTCACAGTTACCTTGTTATTCTTTACCACCATGTAGTGATCTCCTGTATCTTTCTGATCATTTTTGTCTTGAAGTTCACTTTGTCTGAAAATAAAATTGCTTTTGTTGCTTGGCTCTGGGGTTCTGTTGCATGAAATAACATTTTATGTTTGTTTGACTCTCAGTCTATGTGTTTGTGGATGATGTGTGACTCTTGTATGCAGCATACAGTGGGGTTTTGTTTTTTGATCCAATTGTCAATTTGCCTTTTAATTGAGGATTTAAGACCATTTACATTGAGAGCTGTTAATGGAACTTATTTACTGATGTTGCTGCATTATCTTTCTGTTGCTGATATCTTTATTTTTTTCCCTTTTGCTTGACTGTTCATCCTGTTTGATGTATTCCTTCCTTTAGGCTCTTAGGTGTTGTTGCCTTAGTCTACTATTTCTTTGATTGATTTTTGTAGTGCTTATATTTTGGTTGTGAATTTATTGTGCTCTTTGTCATGGAAAGTATTTATTTCTCCATCAGTTTTGAAAAATAGTTTTGTATGATATATTAATCTGTGTTGAAAGTTGTTTTCTTTTAGGGATTGCAAAACTTTATTCCAAGCTCTTCTGGCCTTTAGGGTTTGTTTTTAAACATCTTCTGTAATTCTAATAGGTTTGCTTTTGTAGGTTATTTGTTGCTTTTTTCTAGAAGCTTTTACAATTTTACCCTAGTGTTGACTTACAAGATTTTAACTATGATGTATTGTGGAGTTCTTTTCATATCATGGCTGTTTGGAATTTATATTTCTAGTGTATCTGGAAGTTGAATTCTTTCCCCAAACTTGGAAAATTAACTACTATGATTTTGGTAAAATTTTGGTACCTTTTGTACTTTCTTTTGTTCTATATTTGGCTCATGTAATTCTTAGTTTCTTTCAGTTACCTAGCAGCTATTGGATCCAGTTTCCATGGTCTTTTGTTTTTAAGGTATCTTAGAATATGGTCTCCTGAGTTAACTTTACCTTCTAGTTCTAATCGCTCTCTCCTTACCTTGGTCATTTTTTCTGCCCATACTTTTAATAGAATTTTTAATATCTTAGGTTTCTGTTTAATATCTTATCATAATCTGTAAGTCGTCGAGCGGTCATTCATGGTTTGTATCATGTTGCTTAGTTCATCCAGTTTTTTGGGGATCTTCTATAAGTTCACTGATCATATTGTCGATTAAATCCCTTATCTGTTTAGTTACATCTTTGAGTTCACTGACATTGCATTGATCTGCATTGTTTCTTTTATCTCTTGATACATTTCAACCATTTGAGTTTTTATTTTCTCCTCATCATTGCCCATGGGATCAGCTTTTAGGGAGTTAAGAATTTTTGAAGGCATCTTATTCCCTTGTTTTCTCATGTATCTGTTATTTTGAGTTGTTTTTGCTTTTTGTGGTGAGGGTTAAATATCAACTTGGATGACAAAACCTCTCTGGCTAGTATGAGTATCTCTCTGGTGTATGTTTCTCAATGCTGTGATCTTGACTTTATGTTTTATTATTTATATACTTCTAGCCTACTCAGTGTAATAGGGTTGGACCTAGTTTCTATGTTGCAAGGAGAAAACCAATAATTATTACATCAGTATCCACAGAGCAAACCACGTATCAATCATGTATCTTAAGTCTTGTTTTCACAATTCCACCCTTTTTTAATGACCCATAAAGACTGAAATATTACTACTGATAGGTTAGGTTGCAGAGAATGAGGGAAGGAAAAATGAGCAGAGTAGATGAAAAAGAAAAGGGGAGAGAAGAGATAGCAGAAAATGAAAGAAAGAAAAGACATTAAATTTTTTTGATATTATATTTATAGCTGAAGAGGAGGACTGGTGGAGAAGAGGCTTGAGAGAACTGTGTGGAACAACACAGAGAGAAATATAATTGGAAATTGAGGGAAGCTGTGAGAAATTCAGCACCTGCTAAAATGCCAGTAGTAAGCCTATGTTTGAATGCTCTAGACACAGCTTCGCTGAGCTGCCCTGACTTGCCCATAGAAGTACTGATTATATTAAAGCACTGGTTAACTCTCACTCTCGTTTTCACATATGGACACCTTCCCTATATATACTGTAAGGAAGGAGAAAAGGAAAAAAGAGAAAGGAATAAGAAATGAAGAAGGAAATAAGATCGTTTCCAAAAAACCCCACACATTGATGAAAACACGAAATCAAGCTGTCCTACCAATCTTAATTACACTGTAGTCTCAATTCAGTCAATGAACTCTTTCCCCAAAGTTCACAAATGGGGAAGCTATGACTTGGGGCTTCTGAACAGCCCCAGCACGTTGTGTCATGCCCTCCTGCTAAGTGTGTCTCTCTGGCTGTTCACCCATGTCTCCCTCTCCACACTCCACAGTGTCACTTTCTCACGCATGAACTCTGTTGTGTGTAGGGCTCCTGAGGCTTAGCTGTCTTTGGCTGGGATCAGCCAGTTCACTTGCTGGCACTGAATGGTGGACAATGAGCAGGATATCTCATGGACAGAGAACTTTCCCCCAGGAAAAAAGTGGGGGAGCACCTGTGCTGGCACTGCACAACCCACTTTTCTTCCCTGGGTCTCCCTGGTTGCAATCTAGATCTTCCTGAGGCACAGCTCTGCTAGCAGTCTGTTCTCTGGTCAGTGCCATTCCCTGTCCTTATCCAAGGGCCTGTTGGTGCTAGCTCAGTTCTGTCATCCAAGTGATTTTCTAGCTTCACTTTCTCTGGTGCCCTAGTTGCGGATATCTCACTCTCTGGGCTCCCTTGCCCAGGGGTAGGAGAATAGGTTAAGAATCTATTGCAGGGTCTCACCACCAGTGCAGACTGGCTTCCCTCAGGATGTTAGTAGATCGTCTTCCAAGATGGCATGTTCACATAACCCATGTGTAATGGGTACTTTAGTCTAGAGGTGGCCCCACTTTCCCTTATAAATCCCCTAATATAGGGCTCAACCTGTTGAGTTTCTCCTGCAGATTGACACTCCGAGCCTTGTTTCTGAGTGCTCACCATTCCTCCTTTCCTCAGTCACCCGTACCCCTAGTCTGCCTTGATAGGTCTCTCCCAGCAGTCATTTTTGATCCTGCTAGGTAAGAGGTATCA
>RJWT010039926.1:0-12582 GCA_004365215.1 Cuniculus paca | reverse complement strand
GAGGATAACCGTATGCAATGTAGCAAACATGGGCGATTTCCTTCAATCTTGTCTTTGAAATTCAACGTTGTTCTCACTGCTTTGTTTTGTTTCGATTAATTGTTTTGCTTTATTCACTGTTCTGTTTTGGTTGGTTTTACTCTGTTTTGTTTTGGCTTGATTTTGCTATATCTGATGGAATGGACAACTATTGTGAAGATAACAAGATATGCTACGGTAGCCATTGTTGTTTCCCTAGTACCCTGCTTTGAAGTTCTGTACCAGTTTTGCCGCTCTGTTTTGATTGGCTTTGTTCTGTTTTGTATTGTTGAATTTTATTATCTTTAAAATAAAAATAGAATAAAGTAAGTAAAATAAGAGAAATAACTGCCAGAAGCATCAGAAACAATCTTTTTCAAAAGGAAAAAACTTGTGAGAATTCCCTCTTGAAAGCAGCTGCTAGTGTTTATAGAATCTGGTTTCTACAGGGATTTGGGGGTACAAAGACAAAGTTGGGGCCCATGCAGAATAAAAGGTAAAATGAAAATCACCACCTAAAGCTGGACATCCAAATATTATACTCTCAGTAGGAAAAGAAAAGAAACCCACTCTGAAGCAGATCTGTACTTCTCACCCATGGCTATGGATGGGGAAAAAAAAGGGGAATCTGCATTCAATGAACAAATACTAACTCTGTGCCTATTTGGTGTCAGACACAATTCACACTGGGTACCAAAGACCTCTGCCCTTGTGAGAATTTGCTAATGTGACTTAGGACTAGAAATTTAAATCACTTACAGGGCTTGAAAATCAACAGATTAAAATATAATGTCAAGAAGTGATGGTTTGGAAGCTACACAGCCCCCACGTGCCAGCAGTGGCCCTGTTGGTTGAGGAGAAACAGAAAGGAATTATGCAGCCCCCTGAGCACCAGCAGTGGCCCTGCCAGCTGGGGAGAAACAGGAAGGAGGCCATGTCCACCCCATCCCATGAGCCAACTGGTGCATGGGCTGAGAGAGAAGTACCATCACTACCTCCAGCCCCCAGTAAACAATTGGCTGATTTGAAGGAATACAAGCTGAGATGATAACAACTGAAGTAAAGAAAAAAACCTAACACTTGTATTGTTTGATTGACTTTGCAAGCCTAAAAGCTCGTTGCCTGAGCAACTATTTAGATAACAATATGCAATATAGTAACTATTGTGGATTTCCTACTGTCTTGTCACTATTTTGTTTTGTTTTGCTTTATTGTTGTTTCATTCCCTTTAAAATAAAAATAAAAAAAAAAAAGAAGAAGCAATGGTTTGGTAGTGCCCCTTGATTGGCAGTGTTTGCAAGCATACATTTCAAAATGACTAGACAAGAAGAGTTTGATGACTCCCAACACAGATTATTTAGATTATTTATTTTTTGGTCCCCACCTTTTTCAAAGCTGGGCATCAAACCTGAGACCTCATGCCTATTAGATAAGCACTCTGTCAGTGAGGTATGTTTCTAGTCTAAAAATTTAGTCTTTTAAAGGGAACAACTAGAAATATTTGAGATTAAAATGAACATATGAAAACTTTATACCAACAAATTTGTAAACTTAGATGAAATGGACAAATTTTAAAAAAATAAACTAGCAGAATTGACACAGAAAAAAACCAGAAAATATGAATATGCTAAAACCATTAAAGAAACTGAAGTATATATAAATATCTTCTCACACACACATGCACACACACACACAAGACCACCTGATGTAAATGGCTTTATAGACAAGTTCACTGAAACATTTAAGAAATAAATAATTTTGGTCTTAGAAAACTGTTCCAAAAATTTAAAAAGTAGAAAAAATAAGAACTCATTTAATCAAGCTTATATACTTTATTTAAAACTCAACAAGGATAGTTCACAAAAATACCAGAGCAGTCAAACCTCACTGACGAATGTGGATGCAAAAAAGTATAAATAAAATATTAGCAAATAAAGTCATGACTCAGTTGTGTTTATAATGGATATTCAAAGCTATCTAAACAGTATGAAAACAGACCATCTGATTAAAGGAAAGGAATGATATAATAATCTCAAACGATATAGGGAAAAATTATTCAATTTAAAAATCAAATACTGCTGAAAATAGTATAATTAAAAATACCCTTAGAAAATTAGGAATAGATGAATTCTTTAACTCAAGAAAGGTTTCTATAAAGCAGAAGGTAGAAAGAAGTTATATATGGTACTCCAGGCTTTGCCATAAAACATTTCTACTGATCCCATGTGCTATTCTCTCGTTGTCAGCTGGCTGAACATGAAGATCTGGCACAAAAGATCACAACATGGAATACTAAATCCTTAGTTGAAGGGATACTTGTGGAGACAACAGATGGGTAAAATTTTCATTTCTCAACCCATAACCTATTACCTTCTAAAAGTAAAACATGTCTTTTTCCCTATCCTTCCTTTTCAACACCCTACATACTTTCCTATCCGAAGGATGAAACTGGCTAGGTGTAGGATGGTATCATGACAAGGACAAATTTGTCCCTGATGTATGTCTAATACAAGGAAGGAATTTCTCTAAACTTCTATGCTCAGTCTAGCATGGTGGTACAGACCTATAATCCCAGCACACTCTGGAAGGCCGAGGCAGGAGAATTCCAGTTGGAACTCTGTCTTAACAAGATTTTATCTCAAAAAAAAAAAAAAGTGCCTGGGAACATAGCTCAATGCAAAGGCCCTCTATCTAATTTTGAACACCATACTCATAACTGAGAGGTTTCTGCCCTACTATAAATTACTGGACATTATGGCTGTGGTCTACCCTGACCACCACCTCCTCCTTCCCCTTCAGCCCTGATTACAACTTCCTCTTTCCTTTCCTGCACATGTGAAGAGAATTCCATTCAGTTTCTCGCGTGTCATCAATGCTCGCTCCAAGCCCCACTTCTGGTCAAAGGTCATATAACCCCCCCAATATCGGTTAGAGGAGATGGCTTATCCGCACAAGTTATGTGCTCCTCTCCACGTCCTCAGTAAATGCTTCTTTTCTCTTTCTTTGTGCTTCTCTAATGTGCCGGGAAACCCTAACAATAACCAATTATTACTGACCTTAGACCACTTAGCAACAAATAAAAGCTAGGCACTGTTCATTACAAAGGGGGCAGCCTGATCACTCTAACAAATCTGTCACCCACACCTTCTTAAGCCTCCATTAAAGATTTTGCCTATAAGTTTGTGCTTTTTGCCTCAGTTATAATTTCTACTATCACTGAAATAGAAGCTTCCTTTTGCCAGTTTTAGTCATCTTTGGAAAACAACTGCTGGGTGCCACCAAACAGAAACATCCTCATTTGATTTCCGTAAATAAAACATAAATGCTGGTTGTGATAAAACACTAAAATTTGGGGTTTTATCAACACTAATGTCAAATTAGTGTTTGTTCATGCCATAGCCCTTGAAAAATAGCTTCAATAACTCCTTACCATCTTGCTTACAATACTATTCCACTTTCCTTTCAATGTGAGAACAGCTGAGAGTAAAAATGGTATAAAATATAAAATGTTCTAGGTAATAAACATAATACATATGAAGGTTTTTAAGGCAGGACAAAGTGTGGCATATTTGAGAATGTGAAAGAATCCTAGTGTCCAAGGAGTTGAAAAGAGAAAGACATGAAACTGAAGAGGTATAATGAATGCTCAAATCACACATGCCCTCGTAGTTCTTGCCAAAGATATTGAATGATAACCTAAAGTCATTGAGAAGCCCCTGAAAGGATTAGGCAGAAGCACAATGCGTCTGATTTGCATTTTGAAAAATCACTCTGCTTATGATATAAGGATACAGAGCAGATGAAGGTAATCTATAGGAGATGATAAGAGAAATAAACAGAAATATTGAGCTGCCAAGGTAAGCAATAAGGAAATTAATATAAAATCTAACTTGGCAAGGGCTTTAAAGAGTTACTAAAAGAAAAGATGGTACATATAAAGGGGTATTTTAGGTACTGAAAGGAGGAGGGTAATTATAGACAAAGACCACTTAGGACATTACTACAATGGATAAGGTTTGAAATAGTAAGAGCTTGAACCAGTGTTGACAGAGAAAACGGAAAGGAAGCATAGGGATACAAGAGACTCTGAGCATTATGAAAACTCCCGAAGAGCTAATTCACATCTGTATTAGGGTTATCAATGAGTCTGTGCTTCCACGAACAGTAAGCTTCTTTGTGCTCTGGAATTTCTTTTTTTTTTACCAGAGACTGAACTCACAACCTCGCGCTTACCAGGCAAGTGCTTGAGCTGCTGAGCTAAATCCCCGGCTGTGTTCTGGAATTCCTTATTCTTCTTTTAATTGCAGCAACCAATACATATTTGGCACACAGAAGGATCATAACAATTCAAATAAATTAAAGAAAGACTTGACAATGGCTCTTTCTTCTTTTTGGAAAGTGGGGTGGTGTGGGGGTACTTTCTTTTAAATGTCCTCATTGTAAACTTTCAGATTTGAAGAGACTACGGAATCAAGACAATTAAATGCAAAGTGGGATTTCCAGGTAGCAAAAGGATATTAGTGGGGAAGACTGAAGAAATGTAAATGACACCTATAGATTACCAAATGGTATTTTCTTGATGGTATCTTCTGATTTTGACAACTGTGCTGTTTTTATGTTAGATGTTAACATTAGCGGAAGCTGGGTGAAGGATATGTGGAAACTGTACTATTTTTGTTGTTTTAGTAAGTACAAATATTTCAAAATAAAAGTTTGAAAACAAATATCCCCCACTGACAGCAAATTGTTATTTAATCATTTGAAAACAAAAATTAATGCAGAACAAAAGCTAGAGAAAAGGTCAGTAAACTATCTGGGCAATATAATTCCTTGTAGGGGTGGAGCTGATTTAAAAATATGGCGTAACTTTAAGTCAGTGTGAGACTGTTTTCTTTTACAGGTCATAAATGATTTCTAAAAGCTATTCAAAAGGACGAGTTCTAAAAATATTTTTTTCAATGACAGCATCATTGGATTAAAGTGTGGCTACACTAAAGAAAGGCATTCATTTAAAGAGTGTACCTTATGGTATATTTATTTTTTAAATCACTCTTCATTACCTTATGGTCACACTTCAGAGTGTTAAAGCACTTTACAGGCATTCAGTAAATGCAAGAAAAGTTAATTGAAGGCAATAATTTATCATGTCTCTTACAGCTTTCTAAGTTAAAAGTCTGGGTTATTTTTAACCTTTGCTGTGAGATCTTCTCATTTTACCTTGTGGGGTTTTAGACAAATTTATTACCCTTAAACAAAAATATGCTTTTCTATGGACAGAAAAAGAAGGTACCCAGAGAAACACAGTGATATAGAAAAAGAGGCCTACACAGAATGTATGGTCACCAGGTCAATTTTCCTGGGTTATTCCTACATAGCTCTCATGGCGTATTCTATCTAGACCAATACTGAGTATTCACTGGATGCTCCCCAATCTGTTGATCAAGACATCTGCAATTTTTTATAGAGCATTTATACCTCAGCATCTTTTCCATCAATTAGTCCAAGTTCCATGCTCAGATAGCCATTCATTGGAACTTGTGTTGGAAGGCCTTAGAGCTACACAATCAAGAAAGCAAAAATAAAAACAAAATGTTATCTAAAACTATATAAATACATATTATTAATGACCTAAATAGGTACCTTCCCCAAGCATATCACAGAACAGAAGCATTTTACTTCCCTAATGAAACAGCATGATTTAAGATATAGGTCCAAGCCCTAAAATCAATGTCATAACTTCTCCTTTTTACCACTTAATTTGCTGATATTTTGCCTGTCTTGCACATAAATTGGATGTAATAACATTGCTACCTTCCAGGAACTTATATAAATTAATAATATAGCTATAAAACATTTTGAAAACATGAAATGTTACATAACTACTAATTCCTTGAATATGCTCATTATATTGCCCACTTTGAACCTTAATATTTGCTTATATCTCTATACTTGAAATTTTCCCAAGGAAAAAATTTCAACTTTTCTTACCTGTGGCTATGTAAACTTTCCCTTTTATAAGCAAAGTCAAAGTCAATAAGATGCAGAACCATGAACAAACACAACTAACCAACAACCAAGAAGTACTCATAGATCCTCTGAGCCTGTGAATACAGAAAATACACTTTCATAATAGTCTATCTCATTCAGCATCGCCAGTTGGGAACTGCAACAGAAATGCAGTAATTTACTGAAAGTTAGACAATAAAAACCAAATATTCTCAATATAATGCCATGACTCTTTGCTTCAACAAAGGACCACATTTCTTACTAATCAAATTGCAAAATCCTATGAAGGCTAAATGAAAAATTTTACACCTGAACAAGAGTTGAGTGACTTGCCTTTGTTGCTCCAGTGTTTTGTTTTGTTTTGTTTTGTTTTGTTTTGTTTTGTTTTGTTTTGTTTTTGGGGTACCAGGGATCGAACTCACAACTTCGTGCTTGCCACGCAGGCTCTTATACCAATGAGCTAAATCCCTGGCCCTTGTTGCTCCAGTTTTATAAACTTTCTTAATGAATTACTTCAAATCACTGCTACCCATGCTCTATGTAGCCAGGATGAAACTATCAATAACTTAAAAATCTAATTTCATACTGAAAATCATTAACACAATTAAATGAAAAATATGATAATATGAAATATTCTGTACAGTATCTGTCACACATGAGCACTCAATAAACTCAAAAAACAGTACTTACAGAAATAACATGTAATTATTGAGAAATCATTGATGTTCAATAAAAATGAAATTACCAAAGACTTAGAAAACAGTATCTGTACTTCTGCAATATACTCATGACAATTAAATGCAAACCAATGAATATTTATCCCATATTTGATAAGAAATTCATGGGGACAATAATGGTAAGAAAACAAATATTCTTGCTATAATATCAAAATGTTGATACAAAACAAAACACAGAAGCCATCATATATAGCTGGACAAATTTAATAACAAAATGCTGCATATATTCCTCAAAAGTTTTGGTTTAAAAACTATCACAAAGATGGCAGATTATTACATTAAATTGCATAACTTAATGGATTTATTCTATGGCCAGTCAATATGTAACCCATATAAATGAGTCAGTGTAAAACAAATGGTTTGCTAATAATACAGTTTAGAAGAATTTTAATAATGTGAAATAAAATATTCCAACCCCATCTTAACAGATTGAAATATAAATATGTACATGATTTGGTGCTGAGCATATGTTTAGTGAGGGGAAAGGGACTGCTATGGCTCAGAATTGGATGGCTGCCACTAAACAATGATCATAAATATTTAGGAAAAAATAATAAAACAAGTAGGGTGCCACACTTCTAGTTCATCAAAGAATTTACACAGAAGAAAAACCATATATGTACTCTGTGTAGAAAAACTCTCACCACAAAATTAAATACTTTTTCATACCAGAAAATTCATGCTAGAGAAAAATTCTGTTTGTATTGCATGTTGGTGGGCTTCCACACTGAAGTCTGAGTTGATTATTCATCACAAGATTACTATTACGCAGAAACCTCATGAATATACTAGCTATGAGAAGTCTTTTGTTAGGAAATGACATCTTTCACTATATCATCTAATTCTGACAGGAGAGAAATCTACACATAAATTAATTGTGGGGAGGGCTCTCAAAACAGGTGAAATGTAAAGAAACCTTAAAGTGAACATATTTAAGGTAAATCCCTTTAACAGAGTGACTGTGCTAAGGGTTCTGTCCACTTATTTTGGTTTCCAGATCATCAGTTCTCAGTATGAAGCAGAACATTCATATATAAAGAAAAACTTACTTGTTTTTGAATGTCATTAAGGCTTCTGTAAAGAATCAGATCTAATTACAAAGTAAAACATCCATGCTGCAGAGATTGTATAAGAAGCCGCTAACTGGGCACAGCAACACATGCCTGTCCTCCCAGCTACTTGGAGCTGAGGCGAGAGCACTGCAAGTCTGAGACCAACACAGGCAACACAGCAAAAACTATCTCAAAACAAAACAAAAAAATTTAAAAAGACTGGAGATGTAGCTCAATCTTCCAAACTGAAAAAAAGTTGCTTGAATTGTAAGAACTCATTCCAAAGAGAACCTCAAAGAATGCCCAGTATGAGGGAACCTTCTTTAGTTGCATCATCCCATTCACCTTTATAGTGACAGTTTAATGAGAAAGAGCCTTCCTATAGCACACAGTAAAATTTGCATTTCCTTGAGTGTTAGTAAGATTACTATTGTCAAATACAGTTCTTCATCTACAAAGTACTTGTTCAAACTTCTTACCCATTTTTCTTGTGAACTGAGCTTTAATGATTTGTACAATTCATAATACATCATGTATATTAGCCATTCTTTGTTATGCATAGCAAAATTTTATGCTGGTTTCATTATATTTTCTTTTATAATAGGGACAATAAAGATTAATGTAAGTTACAAATAATGCTTTTCCTCCAAGGTCACTAAAAAGAACAGGCACAAATTCTAGTAAAAATAAACTCAGTAAAACAACGAATACATTTTAAAGATAAACATGCTATTCTACTCCATAGCACATAAAATATTTCCAGGCAAAACAGACACCATAGGTCCAAATCTTATGAGAGTTTAGAGAATTTTAAAACAACTAACTTTAAGAACATGTCTTTGTAATTTAGGGAAAATACTCTCCAATTATACAAGGTAAATAGTCTTTCTATGTGGTGAGTTTACTTAATTTTTAAAGAAGAAAACAATGATGACATGTCCACTAAACATGCACTATATTCTTAATACCTTTTCACTAAAGTCTTACTTCCTGAGTGTTAATTGCACTGGCTTCAAAAGCATTTGACGGTATTGCCTGGTATGACCAAAGACTATCTCCTGGAACTGGGAAGCTTGGGGAGTCTAATGCCTCTTTTTTTCCTGAATTTTGCTCAGATAAAACCAGCTGGGACACAGCTGCAGTCCAGCTGCCGACTTTGATTTCCTATGGCCACACTAAAAACAATTGCCCCAGTTTGATCACATGATAATTAAATCCAAATTACTACAGCTCAGGCTCACCACACTAAAAATTAAAAATTGCCAAGAATTCAGAATAAAGAACTACTTTTGTGGCAGAATAAAAATTCTACATGAAGAGCTACATTTGTGCCTGTGTTATTGTGTATCTCTATGCAAATTTTGTCAGATTAGGCCAGGCAGACAAAAAGGCTGATCATATTGTAAAGGGATAAATATAATGGCTAAATGATGGAGAGAAATAAATTAATGCGGCCTGTTACTGATATAAATGTCATTAATAACATAATCATCACATAAACATTCAGAAAAACACTTTCCTCACAACTCACCAGACAATAAGCTCCTTAAAAACAAGGATGTGGCTTACCAGTATTTCTAACATTAGTTTCAGCACAGTGCCCAGCACATAATACGTGCTCCATAAACATTTTCCGAATAAATGAGAGGAGAAGCTGTAGCTGAATAGATAAGGTAAGTGACACAAATAATTAAATCCTTAACTAAGTGACAACGGAACAGGACTGATCATTTGAACTCTTCATGATGCATGGAACATAAAGTAGAATACTACACATTTCTACAGACTGTGTTACAATCATGACTGTCATGGAATAAGTGCTCTAGAATATCTTAATTATTAGGAAGAATATTTTTGGTTCCTATCTACTGTGACACTCAACTGGGAGAAAAGAGAAGGAAGCATTCTAAGTTAATAAAAACAGTTCTAGGATTCAGACACAGGCATTTATATCAACATTATCCCTGGGAAGTTCCCAGCTTGTTTTCAGTAATGGTGTTCACCTACTTCAATAAATGTCCTTTAAAGATACTAAAACTTGCTGGTACTTATACTCCTGTGCCTACCTACTTAGTCTGCACAGGTGGTACCAAGTACAGGAGTGGTACTGAGACTACCAGCAGGCTACTTGTGTAAACTATATCAGAGAAAGTGGGGGAACCAAACAAAATGTATTTGCTTTTTTTTTTTTTAAAGAGAAAAAAGAAAAAACAGAAATATCAAGAAGCAAACAAATAAAAAAAAACACAACAAAAAAAGCAAAATGACAACAACAACAACAACAAAAACCAGCAATAGCTATATAAGTTTTCAAAACAAGATCATAGGAATTTAACAATGGTTGTTATACTGCATATTGTTATCTTCAAAATAGTTGCTCAGATTACCAGACACAGGAATAAAACAAAACAGTACAACGGAACACTGGATTTCAAAAACAAGACAGAAGGAAATCCCCCACAGTTGCTATAAGGCATACTGTTAGCCTCCAACTAGATGTTCAGACTACCAAAGTTAGGCCTGCAAAGTCAATAAAACAATATAAGCATGAAGTTTTTTTTTCTTCAGTTGCAATCATCTCAGTCTGACTTCCTCTGCATCAGCCCACTGCTAGGGTGGGACGGGGGGAGGCTTTGCTCTTCTCGTGTCCCAACCCCATGCCTCATGGGAAGGCATGGTTTGGCTTCCTGATTCTCTTCCCATTCCCTACGGCAGCTGCCCCTGGCTCCAAGATGTATTTGCTTTGCTAGCACTATCCTTCTGGGTAGAGAACAGGTTGGCTCTAAATTAGGAGCCACTGCCATTTGAATCTTTTATTCTTATTCCAAAATGTGGCATTATAAATGGAAAACCACAGAATCTACAGGAGAATCCTTATGAAGTCTGAAAATTCACCCCTGTGCTTGGCTGTGACACAGGATCTGGTTCCATTTGCTTGCACACTGGAGACCTGGGATCAGATACTCAGGGAGTCAGGACAACATCCAGATTGTGATAAGGTAAGGGGGGAGAATGGCAGTTATAGTTGGGTACCCTGTGAGTCATGTGACTCCTAGTCTCAGTCAAAGGAAAGAGTATGGACTTATACTTTAAATAATAATAATAAAAAAAGAAGGTGCTGAAGGGATAGCAAGATCTCACATGAAGGAAGTTGAGATTGGGCCCCAGGGAATCATGGGAGACCATATAACAATGGGTTGAAAACAGAAAAATCCAATATAAGAAGAAGCTGCAGAGACTAAAGGTATATGGGTCCAACATTATATTAGAATTCCAAACTGAATGTTAACTGAATTTCATATAGAAAGTTATGTGCTGGGTAGGTTATGTTTCAATAGTAAAGCCCCAAAAGGCTTTTTAAAAATTACTTTGAAAGAGTTCAATGCATAACACCGTACCTATTTCTAGAGGACCCAGCAGAGATCCTACCTGAACTGCCATCTAGCAGCAGGGTCAGAGGACACCAGAGTGAAGCTTCTCAGCAGTGGAAGGGCTAAGGGTAAGCCATAGGAACACGCACCCAAATAGGCAATGAGGCCAAGAAAGGAGCATCACAGAGGTAACATAACTTGAGTTCCTGGGAAGCACAAAGTACAACCACAAATCAAAGGCTTGATAACGTAACACTTATCACCGCAGATGACCATCTGCTTTGAGTCTGTTTGGAGATGTAATTCCTCCCTTTTTGCTGGCAGCCATTTTAGGAGACCTGGGTGGCACCTCTGGAAACCTGCCCAAGGTGGTCCTTCCCTGGGTGTACTTTGGCAGAGAGGTACTGGGTACAGGAAGTGGTTTGGTGAACATTACTGAATTTTCAGTGTAACCCAAACCAAAGCACTTAGTATGGCATTGTAATGGGGTTGTGCTGTATTTACTCCTCAGAAAAGAGAACTGCCACGCACTTGATACATGAAAAGAAGCCTTGAAAGCAGACACCTACTCACCAAGACCAAATACTAATTTAAGATGGATAAACTGAAATAACATGCAACAGCACAACCACATGAGAGCTTTGGTGTATGTAAATTTGCTTGCTTTTCAACCACTGATATCCTGTTTCTGAAAATGTATTCCTAGCCTCTCTTCTCTAACAGAAACTCAATCAGCTTCTGACAGCTCTTTCCCAAACAGCTGCCTTTCATTTAATTTCATTTAGTGTGCAAGCCGTTTCAAGTTGCATGCACAAGCATACTGTGAAGAATTCATTTTCTCTAGTTTCCTGGTGACGATAAAAGAATTTAATAATAAAAAAAGTTGAACTTTGGCCTGAAATGTTGCTGTCCTGCTGAAATGGTGAGTTATACGAGTGGAAGTGATCCAAAGGTTATTTGGTCCACCCCCTACCATGCAAAAAGAGCCTACACAGATCCTTTCATATAATTATCTCACTTGACTTTTTAAAATCTTGTAAGAAAAGTCCACATCCTTATTAAATAAATTTGGTCCAGACCTTGATAATGTGAAAAATGAACTTCCCAAGGGATAAGTGCAGAGGAGGAAAAAAGGGGTTTAGGACTCACAAACTGAACCTTGTCAGATAACAGAATTAAAAAACAAGTTTGGTCCTAGCACACATACACAGGAGAATATCAGGGAAGGTGTCTATAAAGAACCTGAGTTCTTGAAAGATAGAGACATAAAAGTGTATACTAGCTTCAATGATCGGCTTTAAAATTTAAAAACTACGAATCCACATAGTACTGATGCTACTCTAACATACAGTTCACTTATCTCCAAAACAAGTATTAACAACAAAATTTCTTAGGCTT
>RJWT010039925.1:0-12614 GCA_004365215.1 Cuniculus paca | reverse complement strand
AAATTCCCTCCTATTTATGTTTACATGCCTCCAGCAGTAGAAGGCAACAGTTAGCTGCATCACTTTCATCAAGTTAGGATATTTTCAGTTTTTATAAATCTGTTTAAATTCCATATATACATGTGTACATTAATATATATCACACATACATCTGGTCATCAGATTTGCTTTATCCAGTGTTTATATGATAGCCAAATCATATCACTATTTCACATAGTGCTATCACCTAATTACAGGTTTTTTTTGGTAAATTCTTTAGGTTCACAGATGATGGCTTCTAACAGTACACTAGCTTCCGCATTTTGTAAAAATGAGTTATAGGTGACAAAGCACAGTTAAACGACCCCTATGCTTAGTGAAAATTGTCTGTCTCCAGGGTTGAATTGTGAAGATTCATAGAAGGTGAATTCCACAATAAATGCTCCAACTCTATTCAGTTTTATTGTGAACAAGTATTTTGTTCAGGAGGAAGATGGATATTATTACTCAAATCTGTAGAGAGGAGTATTGAAAACCTGGGTGATTGGAATACATAACGTGCTCTACCATAGCAGGAAGGTGTTATTTTTAAAATATTTATGAGTAAAATCCCAACCCCTGCAATTATTATTATTATTATTATTATTATTATTTTGGTACCAGAAATTGAAATCAGGATCTTGAGCTTGCCAGGCAGGCACTGTGCCACTCAGCTATATCCCTGGCCCTGTAATTATTATTTTTAGAGCATCCAGTTGGGAACTTTAATACTGAGAAACTATGCTCCTTTCTGTTGTCTTCCTCCTTCTCTCTCCCTTTTCTTTCTCATTTCATCACCCTTTCATCTCTCCTCCTTCCCTCCTCCCCTCTCACTTTGCTGCTTCCTCCTGAGCTTTCTTTAATATTTCAAACTCTAGTTCTTCATTTCCCCTCTCCATCTCTCTTTCCTTCCACACTCTGACTTTTCAGGTTCTCTTTGGATGAGATTTATGACTGACCCTCAAGCACCATGTCACTCTTCACTAAGGTGGGGATCATTTATTTCCTAGGTTCTTTGGTGATGAGCTCGAACTCTGAAAGAAGGATCTTTTCTCTTCACTTTGGATCAGTACGATATGATTGCACACTCTGTGTACTACTAGATGAATCTGGACTCATTGGAAAATATTTTCTAGAAATATATTGTGTACTACTTTTGTCCTTCTCAAAGTCATATGCTGAAGTTCTAATTTCCAATGGAATAGAGTATGGCAATATAGTGTTGGAAACTTTGGCAGATAATTAGGCTTAAATGAGGTCACAAAAGGGAAAGACCCTTACGATGAATTAGTGTCTATCTATGAAGAGGAAGAGATACTAGATTTCTTTCTTTCTTTCTTTCTTTCTTTCTTTCTTTCTTTCTTTCTTTCTTTCTTTCTTTTGTTCGTTCGTTCGTTCGTTCTTTCGTTCTTTCTTTCGTTCTTTCTTTCCATATTCATGAACTGTAACCATTAATTGCAACAGATCAACCTGACTTGAGTAAGAACCTTTTAGTAGATTTGTAAAGCACAGTTCTGAATGTGTCTGTGGGTGATTGACACATAGACCAGTAAACTGAGTGGGGAAGACCCCTCCCAGAGGCAGGTGACACCCATCAATATGCTTGTAGCATGGAAGTAATGAAAAGGGAAAGAAGAAGGAAGCATGGAACTCTTCCAAAATGGAAGAGTTCTAATCTTTGCCTTTGGACATCAGTCTCAAGTTTCTTCAGCCTTCCATGGTAGACTCACACTGGCGACACTCTAGTGAGCTTCCAGGTTTTTGACTTTCAACTGGTTCTGCATTCTTGATCCTTCTTCTGCAACTTTCATCATCTTGGGCTGAGAAGTTCCTGAATCCTCTGCCTCTCCAGCACACAGATGGTCATTGTGGATTCTACCTCTCTGATCTTGTAAGCCTACCTAATACATCTCCTTGTTTAATTATACATACGTTTTATACTGATTGTGTTCCTCTAGAGAGCCGTATCTAACACAAATACCAAGGAAAGCCCATATGCATATACAGGGAGAGACAACTGTGTACAAGCAAGGAAAAAGACCCTCACCAGGAATCCAATCTGCCGGAACCCTGATCTTAGACTTTCCAATTTCCCAAACTCTGAGAAACGTGAAGTCTGTTGTTGAAGCCATGCTGTGTATAATATTTTGCTATAATATCCCAAACTGACTAGCACAAAGTATTTCAAGTGTAAAAATAAGACTTTTTATGTTTATGTTCATATTTAACAATCCTAATAAAGTTGTGCTACTTTTTCATGAAAAACTTGGAATTCAATAACCTTGGAAGTACTTTGTTTATGACAGTCTTTTAAAAAATATATTCAGTAGCATCTTTTTAAGTAGAAAGAGTTTAAATGTACAATGATGTTTTAGGAAAGCATATTTATAATTGTTTTGTTGCTATTGCTTTAATCACGAAATATTTGATCTCTCACCCTACTGTGCTCTAACAGCAGGAATTTTTCAATAACTTATTTCTGGAATCTTCAAATGAGGTCACAAACAGAAATGACTAAAATATTTAATTTTTTCTCCCTTCTTTATTTTCTCATCTAGGTATAAATTAAAAATATATTGTTATATGTGAAGGAAGGGGGAGTATTAGTATTAAAAACTAATTTACTTCAACAAGTCTGCTTGAATAACTATTTTGGCAATGGTCATTACCCAATCAGCTATAAACAGTTTGTTTCCTTTCTAATTTATTGAGTTAATAAATACTTTTCATATTTGCAATCTGTGTGGTGGACGAGTCTACCAGAGTGGTTAACAGCAGGAATTTTATTGCCAGATACCCTGTGGGTGTCTGTGATTATATCTGCATTTGTGCCTATTTATATGCTGCCCAGCCAAGTGTCTTTGGGAAAGTCATTCAGCTTTTGTGAATCTCCTCATGAGATAAAAACGAAACAAAACAAAACAAAACAAAACAACCAAAACGGTATGATCAAATCCACAGGGCTCCATTTAAGTACAAACGTTGCCCACTGCATGGCACACAGTGAGTGCTGTGTTGGTAGCCACAAATCCTATTGAAAGTTTACACATCACATCCTAAACGACTACTTCACAAAACAAAGGCTAAATACCAGAGATTAAGATTCCTAGTTTGAAATTTGAGGAATTTTCTTGCAAGATAAGTAGAAAAAAACCCAAAACTTAGCTCTTACAAGTTCCACTAAATCACCATCTTATCTTTCAATTTCTAGCCCAATCCCTTTAAGTTTCCATGAGACGAATGTCAGCTGACATGTGCAGGGTGACTCACCTTCTTCCCATTAAAGGAGATTGAAATTAAAAACAAACATGAAAACAGCTGGAATGTGACATGTGGGTCAGTGGAGTCCAGTGAGTAACTCAGCAGAGATCATAATGCTCTTTGAAAAACGAATAACCCCTTGGCACATTTCTCCAGGCCTGCTTGAATTCTGTAGGGCCAAAGGATGGCGTATCTTAGCAGTGCCAAAATTCTTCTTTGATGATACAGAAAAGAAAACTTCATTCAAAGTAATTATGCAACCCAAGAGAACACAATGTATCCACTGTGTGCATCCAAAGACTGTCTCTGATCACAATGTTTCTGTATTTTTCTCTTCTGTAAACTTCAGCATTAAAACCAACATAATTTTAGGTTAATTTTCTACTACAATTTTTTTTTTGGTAAAGACCTGCCACAGACAATGCAAGTTATTATTTTCTTATTCATTTTTAAGGTTGAAGAAGACATTTCCATTTTGACAATTATCCATATTCTGAATTTACCATGTCTCTTATTTTACAGTAAGCACTCTTTTTAAAAAAATTTGAAGACCAACAGAAAATTAAAAAATATAAAGATTAGAGAATATACATAACAATTGTTCACCTCATGAAATCTCATCAGAGTAGTTTTTATTCATTCCATACTGTTGACCTTTCTCCATTTAGTAATCATTAGTAGTTTTAAAAACTGCCAATATATACTTACAATATTCCTTTCAGATATTGTTCCCATCACAGACAGATTTCGATTACCTCTTTCACTGTTAGCGTCATATCTCTAATGTTTTGAAATTTTTACTAATTCCTCCAAGTTCATTTGTATTCTGCAAGATTCTTCTTGTATCCAAGCAACTCCATCTAAAAAATAACTTTTTGTGGCTGGTATATTCAGAACATAAGCTTGGATATACTTAACATTTTTTTCTTTTGGTAGTAATCTTCAAGAAATGAACTCCCAGGAAAAGATTTGAACTTTGTGAACAAATAGCTCGGTCCTTTGAAAATTTCTCTCATCTGTCTCACTACAGTTCCTTACACATATTAGATGTTCTTTTCTTAATTAAATTTTTGAACATGTTGATTCTTTTCCATTTGTAGAAATAATAAGCACTTTAATAATTTGTTAAACAGAAAATATAAAAGAATAAAACAAAAACATTCTTAAATAACCATGGAACTCAGTGGCATAGCACCTGCCTGGCAAGTGCAAGGTCCTGAGTTCGATTTCTGGTACCACTCCCCCCCCCCAAAAAAAAGAAAAAAAAATAACTATAGGATACCTACGAAAATAAATTGTCGGGCCAGGGATATAGCTCAATGGCATAAGCACCTGCCTGGCAAGCACAAGGTCATCAGTTTGATTCCCGGGACAAAAAAAAAAGAAAAAGGAAATAAATTGTCAATCAATGCTATGCATATGAATATTTCAGAATTAGCCAGATGCCAAGAATTAGTGGTGCCATTTACTGATACTGATGCAAGTGAAAAATACAAATGACTTCTCATGTTCTTCTTCACTGAAAAAAATCATTAGAAATGACTTCACTTCCACTTGTCTTCATGAAGCCTATCCTCCGGAATGACACATACAGAGATTTTATTACTTCCACAAAAAAGAATTATATCTGATAGTATGTGGGTTGGAGGCGAGGGATGTGCGATTAGAAGCATGGTTGGGCAGAAGTGAGGAATGAACAGGCACAGTAGTGACGATGAGGACACAGGCTGTGGCCCACGGTAACCGGTACTTTGCAGGATGACACCGAGGGTCAGATGACTTCATCTCCCTGCTGAAGTCCCCTCATCAGCCAGAAGGGGAAGCAATACACATGGTCCCTGACTTACAATGCTTTGATGTGAAATGTTCAACCTTACAATAGTATGAAAGTCATATACATTCAGCAAAGACTGAACTCGGAGTTCCAATATTTGTTCTTTACCCCGGCTAGCAATATGCAGTGGGATCCCCTTGTGATACTGGGCAGTGACAGGTAGCTGAAATCTCAAGCAGCTGCATGATCAGGAAGGGAAACCACAAATAGTAAACAGCTTGGTGAGTTGGTAAGCTGGGATTTTGGGTAGGTGAGGCATAGTAAGTGTATTTTTTAACTCATGATATTTTCATCTTATGAATTCATTAGGATACAATCAAATTTAATGTCAAGTAAGTTTTATACTAATATCAAATTTTGTTGTTAGGATTGAATGTGTTAATTTTTATTCTTTTTTTTCTTTTCTTTTTTTTTTTTTTTTTGGTACCAGGAATCAAACTCTTGACCTCACCCTTGCCAGCTAGGAGCTGTGCCGGGCAGCTATATCCCCGTCCCCGATTATATTAATACTTATAAAATACGTGAAATACTTGAATAGTGACATATATTTATGTTCTTTGCAAGTAGTTTTTCTATAATGAATTGCTGTTAGAGCAGCTTGAGGTTCCCAGTAACGTTGACTGGAAAACAATACATTCCAATATAACTCTGCCCCACACGCGAACCCAGTATCATCTCTCCCCAGACAGTACATTTGCTTCAATCCATGAATCTACACTGATGAAGCATTATTATCACCCAGAATCCATAGTTTATGTTAGGAATCACTTTCATGGCTGTATAAAACACAGAGTTGGAAAAGTCTATTATGGCTTATGGATTAATGAAAAAAAATGGTTTGAGTATTAACGACTATATTCTGACACTCATGTTACAAAGAAAGCTTGTGGATTGTTCGTTGAAATTATTTCCCATATGGAAACTATGGGTAATACTCAGTGACTACACACTGGTGTGTCTCTCTGTCATCTCTGCACCCACTGGAAGTTACAATGGAGAACTACTTCATGGTGAAATATGCATGACCTAATAGGGGAAGATGTGGTTTCTGAGAAAGGAAATCATTTGGCTGGACCATCATGGTTCCTTGTAAGGTCATAGCAAAGAAGAAAGAAGCAGAGAAAAATATTTAGGTATTACAAAAAGCAAAGAAAAAATTTGGGGTATTATGCTATTTTGTAGGAGGCAGTTTAATGACATTTTGCCAAATTGCTTGCAATGAATTCTTAGAAAAACAAAAGACATTGTTTTGAAGAGTAGCGGAATGATGGAATGGAAGTCATTACCTGGAAGGAGAATTTATGAAAATCATAAATGAGGATCAGAGCAATTTAGGTAAATTCATAAATCACTGATCTATTTTAATGAGTTGAACATAGGGATTTGGTTACATATACCCTACTGTAGGTAGATACCTGTACAGATATAAATATCTTCATCTTTCATACAGATACCTTTCATAGGCCACCACATTAGTCTACAAAATATGTCTGGACTCGTTTATGTAAAACAAGCCATGTAAGCAGAGGCCTGGCTGAGACAGTATCCTGAAAAATGAAACCACTATTACAAGGGACTTTGATTCCCCCGGATACCAAAACCTTGACTGTGATGAAGAAGAGAAACTCAATTGTAGATTTATATAAGCCAAAACCTAAAGGAAGTATTTAACTGGGCCTATAGAAAAACCACAAAAACATTAAATTGAAAGAACTGAATGCACAATACAGAAAAAGCCCACCTACTGACTAAGTTCTCTGAGAGTCAACCCTCATCCATTAACATACTTTATCGTAGTTGCATATTTAAAATGGTAGAGTCCCCGTTAGCGCTAGCAATGTTCATTAGCTCAGTTAGCAAATATTTAGTGAGCTCCTACCACATGCCAGACACAAATCACAAAGTGAGTAATACAGACAGCTCACATCCCTGCTTTCTTAGCTAGAGAAGCATAAATGTATGTAACAGATTTTGGATATTCTGTACTAAAATTCTGATATACTTGGTTCAGTTCTCTTGATTAAGTGTACGGTGATTACGTAGCCTAACACAGGACTGAGGGAGGCTAAGTTTTGTTTCTTATGTTGTCCAGTAGGTGCAAACATGCAGTGCACAGGGTGTGCACAAGGTGTGATCAAAATATACAGTGAATGTTTAAATTTTAAAAATTATAGTACCAGACATTGCAATCAATCCTTCTCACTTATGAGCACACTCACCCCATTATTCTTGCCACTTTGTGAAGAAGTTCTGGAAGTCCTCTTTTGTGAATGTCTTTGGTTATGCTGTTGTAGCTGCCTGAATATCCTGAACTGATTCAAAACATTTACCTTTTGCGGTCATTTTGACTCTGGGAAAGAGCCGGAAGTCTCAGTGCCAGATTCGGAGAATAAGGTGATGAGAATATACCATAATGTTTTTATTTGCAGTAAACATTTTGAATCAATTTAGGATAGCAAGGCAGCCACAAAAAGACAGGGAAAAGCATTTCCAGAACTACCTCAGAAAGTAACAAGAACAATGGAGTAAGTGTATTCAAAGTGAGTGGGAGTTTTTGAAGAGGCTCAATGACAAAAGTGTGCTTCCTTGTAAATTTTCTTTTAAAAAATTTAGACAGTCACTGTATTTTGTGATTACACCTTGTACATTTGTGTGTGGGACAGAGAAAGAATGAATATTTTCGTGCCACTCTTTTTCAAGTATTTTATAATATATATATGAATTAAAGTCAAACATTAATTAGACCTTTTTGCATCACTTTCTTAGTTTTTATCCGTGCAAACGATCAAAGTTTAACATAAACTCAGTGCTTTTTAATATAATTTTGGTGAGATTTGCTTCCTTATAATGTGGCATGTGAATATGAGGCTGATGTGCTTTCCTGATTATCCCAGCAAATGCTGGCCTCTTTCTGGTGAGCATTTGCCTACTCTGCAGCAGTATAAGGAGAACAGGGGAATGTAAACTTTTAAAGGACTCACTTCCCGAAGGACTGGAGTCTGAGAAGAAGCACCTCTGAGTTTGCACAGCAACAGAACTCAGCCTGTGTGAAGCATTAAACCTTCTGTTCCTCCCCCCTCCCTCCCCCTGGAATTCTGAGGTGGTGTGCATGAGTCCACTTAACTCTTCCATGCCCGGTCCTGTGTAGAGTGCACTCCTAATATCTGCACTGAAATATTATGCTCTCTGGAGAATTAGTCTGATCAATTATTGCCTCTTATTAAAAATATGCACTTAGCTTTTGCAGAGAAAATGGGCAGCAGAAGAAAATTGCATTTTAGAGGAATTGCATAGCTGTTTCCACTTTTATTCTGTTGTGTAATCACATAATTCAACATTTCCTTATAGTTCACGCATTCGAAAAAAAAAAAGCAAAGCAAAACAAAACAAAATTGTGGCTCAAAGAAGTCAACCGGCTTGTACATACTGCAGGGCTGGGAAGTGACAGAGGCTGAGCGGGAACCAAGGAATTTCTGATTTGGAGCCAGTGATGTTGCTACTATATGCAATAAATTCTGCCAAGTAGAGAATTAAGATCTTTAATAAGAGCAATCTAATTATAATGAATGTTTTACTGAAGAGTGGTTTTGGGGTCTGAATTACGTGCATCAAACTTTTTTCTTTTTTAACTTCATGTGAAATAATTGGAGTTTATTTAACTCTATATCTGAGACTAAAAGTCCTATTTTTAAAATTCTAATTCATGAATGTGTAAATATTTGTTTGAGAATATACTGACATGATTTTGTTTTGCTGCCTTTCACCTAAATTCTCTTTAACATCTTAATTGCTTTTTTTTTTAATTGAGGCGACAAATTCCTTCCTCCTTATTTCCTGCCCCACAACAACACAGGGCCCAGAACATAAACAAAGACACATTTGGAGGCTCCTGCAGAGAGACCTATATCCAAGATCAGCAGTTCCTGCAATTTGCGATTTCCTCCTCCTCCTTCTCCCCAGAAGCCGCCTTATGTAAGCCTCCCTGAGGCAATGCGTGTATGGTAAGGCTACTGCTGCCAGTATTAGATGGCTTTAAAGGAGTAAATGGATAATAGCATTTAGCAAGCTAATTGACAGGATTCCAAATATTAATAAGTGGGTACAATTGACATAATTTGCACCAACACTTTGGAATTTATGACATATAAAAGAATGAATTTACTAGAACATCTTTTTAGCTTTTTAATATAATCGGAATTCTACGCCATTATACTTTGTGTTTCCTGTATTTGCCCTGCTTTGCTCACGAATGTCCATAATGTATACGACCTCGCTAAGATATACTATGCACACGTACCAACTCCCCATGATGAATGTAATCATTATGTACTGGAAACACATACTAATAAAAAAATACTTCAGAAAAGAGCTCAGTTTTGTACTTTTCTTTAACATAATGAGACATAATAGTATGTGCCGCTATTTCCAGGCAGTTAAGTATCATTAAAGCAAACGTCATGTAAACCTAACTTCCTGTTTTCACATTGTAGAATTCTATATTAAGTACCACAAACAAACTCACATCAGATGAGTATTTTTTGCTTTAAAATGAAAAACTCCCTTAACCAAGACTTCAGAACAGTCCCAAAATGGACTTGTTTGTAGCTTATTCATCTTTTCCGCCCCCTGACTGCTTTTTACAAGTTTCATGCCCATTTTTGGTGACAATTTATTATTTGAAGTCATCTTCCAAGAGCAGAACATTTCTTTGTAGAAAGAGTCTGAAGCAAAATTCATGTGCAAAACAAACATATCATAGACCAGTAGAGACAGTTCGGAGGCAGATTATGCTTTGAAAATGTGCCTCAAAGAATGCTGTTTGGAGCCTGGAGTGTATTTTTCATAGAAACATTATAAATGGTTATGTTTGCAGGTCAGTGCTGCGAAGC
Source organism: Cuniculus paca (assembly GCA_004365215.1). Classification (NCBI taxonomy): domain Eukaryota; kingdom Metazoa; phylum Chordata; class Mammalia; order Rodentia; family Cuniculidae; genus Cuniculus; species Cuniculus paca. Next base: position 2,612 of record RJWT010039925.1, on the reverse strand, counting down.
AGACTGACTTGTGAAAAACTCAGACTGTACAACTGTATTATTCACACTATTTTGTGATAATTTAATACACTGTTGTAGTAACATCGTATATTACACATTGAATATCATTCTATGGCTTAGCTTCAGAATCATCATAGTGTAACTTAGTTCCTGCGTCACTGAACTTCTCATTTATTCACACTCAAAGAGTAAGGACTCTGTGATGGTCATACCAGTGAAGTTACTTGTGTATTTAATGGTAAACATGGTTTGCTCAAGTGTCGAATCATGCGGTTTGGAAGTTTGAAGTACTTAATCCTCACTTTTCTTACACACGTGTTCTATGCACAGTTGTACAGAGTCAACATCATCTGTTGGGTTTTTGTTGTGATTCATCAGCTGTACGATCTTACAGCAACAATTGTCTTGGTAGGAAACACTAGTAGTGGATGAACAGTACATTCTTTCTCTGCTTTTACTTGAATTGCAAGGCACTTCTTTAGCTTTCTCTCATCTGCTTTTTCTCCCCTATTTCCTCCCCCTCAGTATTAGGATTTAGCCTCTTGCAAAATACTAGCTCACCAGGCTTAGTTTAAGCAGACCATTTAGGTGGTTCTGAGGTGCGTTGCAAGAGGGACTCACTGGACTGAAACCTGAGCACATCAACAGTACCCTGGTCCCAACTGCTTCTCCGATAATGAGCTAATTTGCTATTGGCCCATCGCTCCTTCTACATTTCCCATTGTTAAAAAATCTTTCTACTGCTATAACTTACATGCTGGAAGATTCACCTTTCTTCCCTTAGACTTATTTTAAGTGACATAAACTTAGTTTGGGGACTATCCTTTGGTCCTACTTCATTACACTACGTTTCCTATAGGGAAAGACCTTCTTTTCCCATATATGATATCTTTATCACTTATATTCAAGATGGTAATGAGGAATACAGGGTAAAGCACAGTGAATGAAGTATGTTTTATATTTCTAAAAAGATGAAAATAAAATCTGATTAAATTTAAAGCTGCATTAAATCAGTAAATCTCTGTAGCTGGGTAGGTGAAGGTTGAATTATGCAGGTGAGAAAAAGTAGGATGCTGAATCTGCCCTGGGAAACCATAAGTATAGGTTGATCCTATCTTAAAAGAGGCCAGTGTAGACATCAGAACTTCTAGAAGAAGGGTGAGACAAAAAGGTGTCCTAGTGTGTTTTTATCAGCTTTCAACAAATTCCTGGAGATCTCTTTTGGAGCTATAAGATATCTCCCCTTTGGCCTGTCTCAGTTAGTCTTAAAGCCCTCAGAATGAAGCATGTCATCAGAAAAAATTTATGGCCACTTTTCAAATCACAGAGACAATTTAAGTAAAGAGGAGTGGATTATTCATTTGTAATATGTACTTTTTGAACTGCAACAGTGAAATCATTTCGGTGAATCACAGCTAGCATTAAATGGAATAGAAATAATAGAATGGAATAGAACATAGCAAAGTAAGTCACATTTGGTGAGAATTATATGTATTCTATGAATTTTCCCTTCAGTGACATAGATGCATTCTGGGTCATGATAATTAATTTTAATTTTAGTTTTGTGTCAATTTGACTGGAAAACGGGATGTTCAGATATTTGACTAAACATTATTTCTGAGTGTTTGTGTATCAATATTTCACAAGAGGTTAGCATTTGAATTGGTAGGTTAAGTAAAGCAGATGGCCTTCCCTAGTGTGGGTGAACACAGTCTCATAGGCAGAGAAGTTTGAATTTACTCTCTCCCAGACCATTTGCCATGGGTGTCTATCTTCTCTTGTACTCAATATCCCTAGTTCTCAGGCCATCAGAGTCAGGCTGGAATCTACACTATTAGGTCTCCGATGTTAAGGTCTTCAAACTGCACTATTGGTCTTCCTGGGTCTACAGATTATAAATGGAAAATCATGTGAATTGTTAGTCTCCTTAATCATATGAGTCAATAATGAAAAAAATTCTGGAAGAATTTTGAGATGGATGCTAGACAAGCCAGCATTACTTTGAAAGAATCTTTGAAATCAATTTGTATTCTAGTGTCTTGTGACAGGTAAAACTTGGATGAAATTGGATATTTAGCTAAAATAAATTTTAAAAAGTATAAAAGGAGCAGCTCAGTTTCTTCTAATTGCTTAGAGGGAGTGGGAAACGAGATTTCTAAGCAAAAAGAAATCAGAGCATACAGATTTGGAAAATTCTTCACCTATCCAACGTATAAAATAGCAAGAAATCCTATTTGGAAGAAGGGAGTGATGGTATGGCTAAGCAAACATTTGAAAAGAAGACTAGTATGGGTATGAACCACAGATTTAATTGGCCAATCAGTTAGAATTGAAGGGAAGTAAAGAAGGGAAGTAGATGGGACAGCAAGAAGGAAGGTCATAGATTTTTTTAATTCCATAGAATAGGATGATGAAGCTACAATATTTGCTTCTAACTCTGTGCTATTCTTTAAGAAAAGGGAAAACTTGTCCTAAAGGGAATTCAAAGATCACCAGAGACACTAGGTAAGTATCAACAGAGCACATGGTCTCCAGCAGATGCTGTGGGGTGAGTCATCCCACGAGCCAGTTCCAGTAGAGAACTGCCACTTGTCTGGGGTCCCCTAACACAG
>RJWT010039924.1:0-12362 GCA_004365215.1 Cuniculus paca | reverse complement strand
TTGACCTTGTCTCATTTATTTAAGCCTTTGCTGTACACTTTTTTTGGGAGATTGAGGATCTTGGCTGGGTCCCTGATATGCTAACAGGGTACAGCCCTTCTGTATACAACCCTGTATCTTCAATAAATTCCACACATTTTTCAACAAACAGTGGTGTGCGCTTCTCAGCTGTGACCAGATCCTGGAGGGACATCCCAAAGAAATTACTTTCCCAATGTCTACATGTTGGCGGGTTGAAGTTTTTAGTTTTCTTTTTCTGCTTTTTATCTTCTTTTACTTTGTGGGTTTGCTTCTTTATCTTCTTATCTACTTCCTGATCAGAAGTGATTGCAGGATTATCAATACCACCTTTCCAAGATTCAACAGGAGAAAGAAGTGGACCTTCTTCATGACCGCGATGTTTCCCTTTTCCTTTTTTAGAAGTAGTGAAAGCTTCATCATCACTTGCATCTGAGTGTGTTCTTCTATAGTGTGACCTGGCTGTGCAACACTCTGCCTGGCATGGGCAAGTTTCAGATTTAGATTTGTATTTTGAAGGCCTCTGTTCCTCATGACTTTTTGAGGGTCTATCAGAAAATTCATTTTCCTCATCTCCTTGGGTATTATTTACAAGAGAGTTTTGAATTTTAATAACTTGATTCTATCATCTGGAACAACATAAATCTCATCAGAATAGCCCTTCTGTTTGAAAATTATGTCGATGGGTTCCGCATAGTTATCTGAAGAATCCGTATCTTCAGGATATGCCAAAGGTACCCCGGAAGTCTGTGTTCTTGGATTTTTGCCAATACCAGCCTTCCACGTAGCTGGGATCACAGGTATGCATCACCCGGCCTGGTTTAGTTTTTTATTTATATTTCTTCCTCCAATTTCCTCTGATTCCTTGTTTGTTTACCATGAAGTTTTCGTAAGTCATTTAAAATCACTTTATATTGAACTGTAACAAAAAATTAATGATCACACATATTTACGACTCCACAGCTTTTCCTGCAAGTTATGTCGCTCACCTTGTCTTATTTTTCTTTCCTGCTGGCCCCTTCCTGTAGTTAGGTCAGTCAACCCAGTGACCGGTGCAGTGGGACACAGAAGACTGTAAAGAAATGTTGTTTCCCTGGATTTCCGTGTCCACACAACATCCTCAGTGCGGGACGCGCACACCCAGTGTGCCCCGCTCTGGGAGTGCTAATTCCCAAGTCCACATCTTACACCCTACAAGAGACCGCGCTCAGACCTCACCGCACGCTAAGTCCTTGCCCTCAAAGCAGACAGGGGCTGTCTCCTCCCAGCCCACTGCGATTCCCAGCTGCTCTTGCGCCGTGGCCTCGACTTCCCTCTCCACATGGTAGCTGAGCCTGAGGGAGACATGGGCTTTGGAGCCGAGGAGTTCTGGGGCCAGTTCTGTGTGAGCCACTTATCAGCCATGTTGTGTTAGGAGTGACACTTGTCACCTCCGTGGGAGGGAGCTTGTCACCTGGGGATGGTGGCTGCCTGCCTGTGTCCCTCCTGGGAAGCAGCAGGAAAGGTTCCCGGTGCCAGTGAGGCCTGTGCCCCACTCTGCACCCCCCCACACTGGGCTGTGGGGGGGTGCAAGACTTTTCCAAGGGGGTGCCGTGGATGATTTTAGGAAGTCTTATCACAGTCTCCAGTGCATCAGCCACATGTCCGGGAGCATTTTCAAATACAAAAGGCGTCGGAGTCAAGCTGAAGAGGTGATTAATGGCGGCCTCTCTTTGGTGAGTCTGTTCACGGCTATCACCGGAGACTTCTACCCATGAAGTGACCGGAGATGGTCAGATGACAAGGAAGTTCCTCTGTTTTCAGGAGTTTTGAAAGTGCACATATTTTTTTGTAGAAGAGGGTGCAGCGTGCTCCTTCTGGGCTGGAATTGGCTCTCTGCTGTCCTGGCTCTGGTTCTCTGTGGGTATGATAGGCTTTGAAGATCAAACTAAGCATCTACTTTTTCTCTCAACACCACAGGCTGCTTCTTATCTTTAAAATTAAATCCAGAATGAAAAGCTTTGCCAATACTGGCTCCAAACAGCCTCCCCACCTCTGCCTCTGTCTCTGCGGTGGGCTCAGGAGCCCTGGCAGCAGTGATGGCCCTGTTGCCGCTGGCGAGGCCTGGGCAGCATCTCTTCCCTCGGCCCGCTCCTCCAGGGCTGCCCCTCTGCAGCCCCCAAAGCCTCCTGCAGCTGCGCCTCTCTGGGGCCAGCAGTGGACACGAATGTCACCATTGGCCCGGCCAGCACACGGCCTCTCCTGTTTTACAGGGCTGCTGAGCTCTGAGTGGCCAGAGGGAAGCAGGTGCTGTCCCCTGTCTGTGTCCCTCCTGACAATTGGCAGAGTGTCCATCCCACAAGAGACAGCCCGGCTATGGACAGGTCATCTGCATTTGTCCATTTGTAAGAAGGGCTGCCCATTTTCTCTCAGGTTCAGTTTAATTCCTCTCATCTTAGCTATGATACAAGTGAGCCTCCAGTACACATTTGTAACGAGCACTTGTGTCTCTCCTCAGTCCAGACAAAGGGATGTCATGCAGGGCACAGTACCTGCTTAGCATGTGGGAGGCCTGGACTCCCTACAACCCAGTAAGAAAAGCAGAATTTATTTTGCATGTACAAATCTGCCAAGATGAAACCCAGTGACCTGTGTCGCAATGTGCACCAGTAATAACGAGAAAAACAAGTCCATGTAGACCCATCATTATGAAAAAATGAGGACTGGGGAACAGTTAACATGCCTGCTTCCCCTGGGGACCTGTCCTTTCAAAGGCTGTCCTGTTGTTAGCTGTTGTTTCTGTCCCTGGTCACAGAGCTGATCTTTTTGGTTGGAGCCTACCTGAGGGATGCTGTAGCCATGGTGATGAGATGTCCTACTTTAACTTTCTACAGAAACTAGCACTTCTGTGGCTGTGCATCCTCGTGGGATTTCAGGAGCCAGTCAAGCATTTAAACTGTTGGATCAGGCCTAGAATAGATAATGACTTTCTCCCTCATCCTGGTGCCTTCTGAGTCAGGAGTGGCGACTGATGGTACAGACAGCCCACAGCCTGTGAACATGAGGTCCAACTGAACCAGAGAGGCCAGTCTCGTGGATAGACGGTGTTATGGTTTGTGTCTAGATGTCCCCCCAAAGCCTCACGTGCTCATTTTCAGAGGCGGCTGGATCTAGACTGTGTGATCCTGGGATTGAGGGTATGAGATTACTACATTGGTTCATTGACTGGTTTAGCACCACTCTAATCCCAGTAGCCTGGATAAGATAAAAGGGGCAGAAGGCAATGTTTAAATCCCTTAGTTGTTTTGCTGTCTTCTGCCCACCATGGACTCTTCTCCTCTGCAAAGCCACCCTGTCTTGGAGTAGTGATTATGGATTGAAACCTCTACAAACTGTGAGCTAAATAAACCTTTCCCTCTGAACTTTGGGTGTTTGATATTTTGTCTCAACAACGAGAAAAGTAACCAGAACAAATGGGGAAGAGCTCTCACAAGCCAAGGGTGTCACTGACTAAACTGTTAAAAGGCGTGATGAAGGAAAACTATTACCACAGGTGAGTGTGAATCATACAGAAAATCAAAGTGTTCATTTGGATGATGTTTTCAAACAAGATCAGCCCTAAGCCTAGGTAGGATGGGCACAGGCACAGGCATGGATTTGAGGTTAGGGGCCACAGAGAAGGCGCAAGTCTGGAAATCCAACATGCTGGCATCTTTCTCATGCCAGGTTTACGAGGCCTCACGACATGAGTCTTCTGAAGGCCTCATGGTGGATCAAGCTTGTTTGCAGCTGTGTTTGCTTGGCTGAAGATCGTAGATTTTTTGGAACTGACGTTTAATTGTAAGCATGTGTCACATAAAAACCCGCATTGCTCATTACCTTTAAATGACAGGACAGTGGGAAAACTAAACTCTCTCAAGACGGAAGCTGGGAAGCTGTTGTCTTATTGAAAAAAGTCAAATTCCCTCCCATGTGTCACAGCTTCCACCCCCACGGTGACTTCGGAGCTGTATCAGCGGCTTCGGTAGCCATGACAACTCACAGGTTCTCAGTAGTCAGTGTCAGCTTCCCCTTCGTCTGAGCAGTTTCGCCCTGAGATCTTGGTGAAAATGCTCAGGCTTTTCTGTGGCTCTTGCTTCTGTGGTCCCTGCCCTGTTTTCTCTTAAGTATGGACAGGAAATAAACCAAAGAAAACAAGTGGGACATGCATTTCCATGCCTGTTCCATCAACTATTCATTCAACAACACTCACTGTTTGTGTCTTTAACACAAATGAGTGCACATTTGCACCTGTGTTGAGAGCCCACACTCACTGGAAGCTGTCTGGAATGGTGTCTGGGCTGTGGAGTTGGCCCACACCAGGGTCAGGCTGGACCCACACCCAGAATCAGGCTGAGACCTGGACTGCTCCCTCAGAGCAACCAGTGGGATAAATGTCCAGCAGCCCTTTTCCAGCCTCTCTGGAGCTGGCCAGGATGTCCCCAGCCCTGTGTAAGGTCACTTAGGAGAGCAGGAGTGGGGGCTGCAGGGTGAAGGCCCTGGCTGTGACCTGAAGCATCCAGTGTACTGGGGGACTGGATGGACTAGTGACTTTTCCTCCACTGTTGAATTCAAGTTAGCAACCTCTTTTCATCTCCTCTTTGTACAGACCTCTCAGTCGTGACTGAGCTCTGAAATACCTTGTGATGCTTGCTGTGTACTTTGTGTTTAGTCCATATTCTGTTGCTACAACAAAATACCCAAGACCAGGACATTGATGAAGAAAGAGGTTCACTTGGTTCATGGTTTTGGAAGCTGGGAACCCACAGTGCTGAGCTGTACCTGAGGCCTTCTGCCCACAGTGACAGAGGGCGCCTTGTAAGGCCACACAGAGCAGGTGTGCAGACTGAACCTCTTCCTGTCCTTACAGAGCCACCACTGCCACCCGGGGCCACCCCTGTGACCCTGTCGGGTCCTCATCACCTCTTCAGGGCCCCACACCAAGGACCACGAGCACAGGAATTCTGGGCTTGGTTTCTGACAGTGAACTTGGAGCTATGCACAGGTCACAGCAGAGACACGAGCTGGGCCTGTACACTAGCGAATGCCGGGGATGGAGACCCAGAGCGCCAGGGCTCCTGCGAGGGTCTCCGCATGGACAGATGTCTCGGAACTGGGTTGCATGGAAGGGCATCTGCGCTCAGCTGCCTGGAGCTCCCTGGCTGGGTACTAAAGGCTGCCTCCCACCGGGGGTTGTTGGAGTGATGGAGGGAAGTGGGTGATGGGGACCTGGCCCCTTCTCTCTGCTTCCCAGTGCTGTGAGGTGAGCAGGCGCCCTCCACGGTGCCTGGCCCCTGCCCGTGCCCAGAGCCCTCAGAGCTTCGCAGCCATGGACTGAGCCAGAGATGGTGGGTGTCTCCCCGATTTGGGGGTTTCCTGCAGTGCTTTACAACAGAAGCGAGTCGAGGACCATGGTGGCTCCTTGGGTGTCACCTTGAGAGGACCCAGTAGGGCACAGCTCACTGACAGAGGGCACAGGTTGTGCCTCAGGATTCGAGGCATCCTCCGCCCCGGCTCCTCCACCACTGACTCAGGTGAGGCTTGGGTTTGATGGGGACCTGGTTGGCTGAGCTTCTGAGAACTGTGTTGCCCGACAGCCCTTCCCGGGCCTCTTGTCTCTCCTCCCAGTAGATCAACGATGGCATCATCCATCACCTGGGGATCCTGACCTCTTCTCTCCCTCAAGGAATGCACCTGCCAGTCCTATTCGGCGCCAGCTTGTCCAAGGCCCAAGCCGACACCTGTGAGTGCCTCAGCCGCAGTGTGGACGGCTTCCCGGAGCACCACACAGAGGGGTGGTGGGCACACGGACATCAGAGAGGGCATCCCGCCGTTGATGTGATGTTGGATCTCTGGACCACTTAGGGATCTGAATGGAATCAGAACAGGACAATATGCTGCTGCCCAGTGGGGTGGTGCCAGGACAAAACCTGCTGCAGGCCAGGCCGAAGCTCCCTGAGAGCTGAATGGAAACAACATTAAATCCATGACAAAGGGAGCAGTACACATGCTAGCTCTCAGATGAAGCACCAAGCTTGTGGTCAAGGGGTGTTTTGAGTTTAGAAAGGGCAGGGGGAGACCTCATGGAACTTCGGAAGGTTTAGGGAATATTTTTAGGACAGATCTTTGTGTTGAAATCTGGACACCACCAGGGAGTAAGAATTGGTCCCTTCACTGTTGAAGAAGTGATCACAGAGGACAGAATTTAGGAGCTGTGTTTACCAGGTGGGCCTTGAGACACCTGAGGAATCCTAAGTCATCTGCATGAGATTTAAAAGTAGGAGATAGCAAGTCAGTGGCTGTGACCCTCCACTAATCATGGCCCTGTAGACAGCAGCTGAGCAGCTGATCATGTGACAGAGGACCTTCACAAGACCTAACAGCCAGGGGAGAGGTCCCAGGGCCCAGCTTGGTACAGTGATGAGGACAAGCGTGGAAGAAGGCAGGGAGGACAGCATAGTCTGCTCACCTCCACAGCCCTAAGCAGGCTGAGAGACAGGCATCTCCTGATGGACGAAGAACCCTCATGCTGGGCTGACCTGGGGCTCCAACTCCTGGGCCAGTACATGTGCCCTAACGTCTGGAGCCACACCACACAGGAGGTCCCTCTACCACTCCTCAGAGGTGGGAAGTAAGAAAGACCTGGACCTTTGGAAAGATAAACAAAACTGGCAGAATCCTAGCTAGACTAAGAGAGAAACGAGACTTGAATCAAGGCAGAGTTTAAAAGGAAGACAATTGACACCAGAGAAATACAGAAATTAAGGAGCATTATGAACAACTACTTACCAGTAAATTTGAAAACCTAGAAAAAATGAACACATTCCTGGAGACACACACCTCACCCAGACTGAATCACGAAGCAACAGAAAATCTGAACAGACTGAAAACAAATAGATAGAATCGGTAATGAATTCTCCCATCAAAGAAAAGCCCGGATCACACAGCTCCACTGCTGATTTCTACCAAATGTTTAAAGAACTAAGACTAGATTTTCGTACATTATTCCAAAAAACTAAACAGGAGAAAGTTTTCTCAAGCACATTTTACAAGGTTAACATTATCCTGATACCAAACCAGACAAGCACATTAAAAAGAAAGAAAGAAAATTGCAGGCCAGTGTCCTTGGTGAAAATAGTTGCAGAAATCCTTAACACAATACTAGCAAGCCAAACTCAGTGTATTAGATAGGTTATTTACCATGAGCAAGTGTGAAGCATCCCAGATAAGCAAGAATGGTTCAGTGTATGCAAATGCGCAAACGTGGTACAGCACAAAACACTGGAGGAGAAAAACCATATGACCAACAGCTGCAGAGAAGGCATTTGATGATGTTCAATATCGCTTCAGGATAAACGGATTAGGCTAGAGAGCAGGTACCTTAACATAACAAAAGTCATATGCAACAAGCCAAGAGCCAATATTACGCTGCATGTGGAAAGCCAGATGCTTTTTCTGCAGCATCTGGGAAAAGACAAGGATGTTTCCTTTCACCCCTTTTATTTAACCTAGCTAGAGAAGTTGGACATGAGAAAGGAAGACAGGGCACCCAAGTTGGAAAAGAAGTTAAATTGTCACTGTTGATTACGTCACAGGTGACATAATCTTAAAGGTAGAAAACCCCAAGACTCTTCCCCAAAAAGAACACTAGAACTAAAAAATGAATGTAGGATTCTATATACCAAGAGTGTACACTTTGAAATAGAAATCAAGAAAGTGATGCCATTTATAATAGCTACAAAAAATAAAATGCCTAGAAATAAATTTAACCGAAAAGGCAAGAGATCTTAACAATGAAAACTAGAAAACACTGATGAAAGATGCCGAAGAGGATACAGGCATGACCATGCACATGCACACCTACACACACCGGGAAAAATGTCCTTCATTTGTGGGCGGGGAAATCACTGTCACCAGTTGCAGCATGGACCCTGATGCCCACACAGACAAGCTCATGTGTTGAGGGCATGGTGCTCCTGGGAGATGATAGAATTTTCAGGAGTTGGAGCCTGGCTGGAGGAAACAGGTGATGGAAAGTGTGGCCTGGAGGCTATGTGGGACCCAGCCTTTCTTCTTCCTGTCTTCTTGCTTTCTGGCTGCTGTGCAGTGAGCGCCTTGCTCTATGTGTTGCCTGCTGTGCTGCCTGCTTCACCAACGCCCAAAATGATGAGGCCAGAGGGCCATGGTCTGAAATCTCTGAAACTCTGAGCCCAGAGAAATCCTTCCTCCCATTCACTTGTTTATCTCAGATATTTTCAGACAGAAAGCTACTATAACTCTCCAAAATAATCCACAGGTATTTTGTCACAGTGACAAAAATCTAACATACTTTCTTTGTCCCTGAGTCATAATACCTGACACTCATAGGCCGAAGGAGGAGAGGTTTGTTTTGGCTCACACTTTATGAGTTTCAGTCCTTGAGGGCCAGTGGCATGGTGGAAGGGCCTGGTGTAGGGGAGCTGCTCATGTCACGGTGGCGGGGAAGCAGAGAGAAGTCAGGATAGAAGATGGAGAGGTGCCTTCCAGGTTACGCCCCATGACCTGCCCCTTCCAATCACAGTTAGTGATCATGACCCCAAAATTCAGTCACTTCCCTCAAGCCTTGCTCTTAGCACACGAGACTTTGGGGAACACCCAGATACAACACTACCTAAAATAATCTACAGGTTCAATGCAGTTCTGTTAAGATTCCAATAACATTCTTCACAGAACTAGGAAAACTAACTGTGACATCTGTATGGACTCATAAAAAGCTCTAACAGGCAAAGTCATCTTGAGCAAAAGAACCAAGCAGGTAGCATCACACACTAAGACTTCAAAATACCCTGTGATGCTGGAACAGTCCAGATGGCTTAGTGCTGTCATAAAAACAGATGCGTAGGCTGATGGAAGGGAGCGAGAGCTAAAAGCAAACCCACGCATCTGCAGCCAACAGAACTCCAGCAGAGGAGAAAGGACAGTTGTTTCAGTAAACAGTGCTAGGAAGACCGGCTATCCACGTGCAGAAGGATGACCCCAGACCCCATCTCTCCTCAGCTACCACAGTCAGTCCTAAATACCTGTGGGTAATACCTGAAACAATGAAACTATGGGACGGAAACCTAGGAGAAATGCTTCAGGACATTGTAATGGGCAAAGATTATTTTGGGTAAGATTTAAAAGTTCAGGAAACAAAATCAAAGAGACAAATGGGACTACATCATCAAACTAAAAAGTTGCACAGTGAAAGAAACAACAGAGTGAGAAGACAAGTACAGGAAGGGAGGAAATATTTGCAAATCACACACAGGGCAAAGGGTTAATGTGAAACCTAACGTGCACGCTTCAAATCTCAACAGAAAAACCCCAAATAACTTCATTAAAAAATGGGCAGTATACCAGATAGACGTTTCTCAAAAGGAGAAATACCCCTGCCAGGCTCACATGAAGCCACCTCCAACAACAACAGAACAGCAACCGTGAGTCTTCACTCGGGCCTCCAATGCCGGGTGTGATAGAAGCAGGACAAGGGTTGGCCTTCGCCGTGCGTCTCCTCCACTTCCTCAGAGCCCTGGGCCAGTCCTGCTCTGCCTGGCCAGGCCTTCTCCCTCTCTCAGGGAGGCTCTGTCTGAATGCTGGCAGCACAGGGAGGATTGGCCCAGGGTCCACAGAACCCTCCTCAGCCCCTTGGAGACTGAAGACACCAAGACAAAGGATTTACAAGGACACTGGGCTACCGGTCCAGTCACCGCCCTAAACCGGTGGCACCCTTGGACGCCCACAGAGCCTTTGAAAGCCGAGGTGCCACACACGGAGCCCTCGGTGGGAAGGGCCATCCAGAGCTGCCTGCAAAGCCAGAACCGAGACTGTGCTCAGCCGGACTGGGCCCAGCGTGTGGGGTGAAGTGCACCCCGTCCCTGTGCGGCCGGCCTGGCCCTCTGCATCAGTGCACCCAGCCCGGGGGGGACCAGTGCCTCTGCAGCTTGCCCCTGCCTCCTGCTCCCCCGCAGAGCCTGCCTGTGCCTCCACCACGGCGGGAAAGTGCCCAGGCAGGTGGAGCCATTCTGTCTCCTCCTCCTCGGGGACCTCCTTGAACCCGGCCAGTGACAAAATAATCCCATAGCACCCTATTCATATGCATGTTTTTAAAGTTTTTCACGTGAATTCAACACTACTTTAAATAAAATATTTAAAAACAAATCAAAAGTTACTTTCTCATTTTATTCTAATTTTAAAGTAATTAGCATAAGCGCGTTTGACAGGCCTCAGGTCCTCTTGTCAATTTCTTTGCCTGCTTTTCTGTTGTCACAAAGAGGAAGAGTCTTTATATATATAGTAAAACATGGAACAAAAGGACTGGAGAAGAATTTTTTAATTGTACAATACATTTACATTTTATCATACTGGAGAGCAAATTTAAGTGGCTTATAAAAACAATTTAGAAATAATTGCTTTATTTTTATATAATATTTCTTAAGTATAGATAATATATTAATTTTATTTTACATTTACTAATTAAGCTTCTTAAGGTAGAAGTTCATTATGCGGGCATCACCCAGCACCATCGCAGCCATCCCGCCGGGAGGAAAACACAGCAGACCCACTCGCGAGTGAAGGCAGCCGAAGCGGCGCTCCTCAGGCGGAGGTGACGGTTTGCACGGCAGGTGTCGGTCTGGTGGCCAAGCTGAGCGCCCAGCATGGGAGGTTCGCTCCCCGGAAGCCCAGCACGTTCACGGGCAGCGGGGCTTGGCGTCTGGACCCTTCAATTCTGCAAACAGTTCTGACTTCCACAGTAAATTAATTCACTGGTTGTTTAAAAGAGAGTTCAGGTTCAGTTCTGTGCACAGCGCTGGGATCGCGGCCAGGCCTGGCGCATGCCAGGCAGGCGCTGCACCCGCAGCCGCCCGGTCCTGTGCGGGCTTCGCGTTGCCCGCTGCTAGCGCGCTTCTGTGCGCGGGTTTCTCTCTCTGCTCTCTTCGTGCGCCTGGCCGCCGCCCTGCGCTCCAGGAGGCCCGGCCCCGGGGCAGAGGGGCTAGCGAAGGGGCCGCGCGGTGGGCGAGACCCCCAGGACCCGCGAGCGGCAGCGCGCTGGGCGGACAGGAGCCTGGCGCGGGGCGGCTCCCGCTTGGCCTGGGCGTCACCGTCCCGCGTGCAGACCGTGGCGAGCGGGCCAAGCGCGACAGCAGCAAATCCCGCAGGTGCGGCCCCAGGCCCCGGCGCGTCGGGGCCGGGCGGGCGGTGAGCGAGCTCTGCTCCCCCGCGTCCCTCAGACGCAGGCGCGAGGACTCGGGGTGCCTGGCGAGCGCGCGACACCCGTGTCCCCTCCCGGCAGCCGGACGGGAGGACTGCCGTTGCCTTCTGGCTTTGACTTCCTCCCCGTGCTGGAGGACTGATCGGGCAGGAGAGCGAAGCGTGGGTCCCCGGGGCTCGGACTCAGAGCCTTCGAGGCGCGGCTCCCCCTCCGCGTGGGCCAAGCAGAGCTCGCTGCGGCGCAGCTGTGCGCCGGTGCCGTCCCGCGGAGGAAACCCAGCCCCAGGGGGACGCCGGCCCGCGGGGACACGCACGCGGCACAGGGCGCAACTGCAGGGGCCCCTCCCCCTCCCCTCCCCTCCCCTCCCCCCACCCGCCCCACGCTCCGAGGCAGGTCCCTCCGCAGTCCTTGCCCCAGGCACTGCAGGGCGGGGCGGGGCGGGGCGGGGCTGGCGGGCCTCTCTGACCGGTGTTGGGGGTGGTGCCCTGCGGTGGTCTCTCTGCAGGCGAGCAGGGCTCCAAGGTTTCTATGCCTGCAGGGTTGTGAGGAGTGGGGACCAGGACCTGGGGGAGTGCGGAGCTCAGATCAAGGCCCCAGGGGCCCTAGGGGTCGCAGCCTGAGGCCTGCGGGATTCACCAGCCAGGCAGAAGGGCCAGGACGGGCAGGAAGCCGCAGAAATCAGAACGTTGCAGGTGCCCAGGAGGATAGGAAGAGCTATGGGCCCCTCGAGTCTGGCAACCTAGGAAAGGCTGAGGTCGGCCCCCTTGCCCTCTCCTTCCGTGTTTTCCTTCCTTCCTCCCCTCTTTTCTCCTCCTCTCCTCTCTTTCTTCCCTTCTGCGACAGTTCACCATGTATGCCAGGCTGGCCTTGAGCTCACAATGCAGCCACAGCGGCCTTGAAGTTGCAGTACTCCTGCTTCAGCCTCCCAAGTGCTGGGATTACAGGCATGTGTCACCACATTAGGTGGGAAATTTGTCTTGTGCTGTTTAAAATTTTCTTTAAAATATAACTTAGCCTGTCTAGAATTTATTTGTAAGAACATGGGTTCAAACTTGAATACAGAGTTGCAGGATGGCATCAGTGTCATCATCATCAT
>RJWT010039923.1:0-12583 GCA_004365215.1 Cuniculus paca | reverse complement strand
GCTGTTCTCACAGTCAGAGGAGATTGGGACCTCACCATCACTGAGGATAGCTGTGGGACCTATCAGGGGAGCTCGGTCCCTACCCTGAGCGTGGCTTCCTGGCTCCAGTGCAGACCCCTCAGCTGCTGGCACAGATCCCTCATCCCACTGGCACAGACTCTCCAGCTTCCACCGCTGACCTCTGGGCCTTCCCAGTGCAGGTCCTTGATACAGACTCGCATGAGACATTGTTCTGTGCTCTAGGTCTCCAGCTGGACTTGTGGAGGACAATGCCATAGGATCCAAGCCCTCGGCTGATCCTTTGGGTCTCTAGTATGTAAACAGATCTCCTGTACTCTACTGCATTTCACTCTTTGGGTGAATATTATAAAATAACCCTATAAATTATGTGTCCTGTTTTGAATCCTCTCCCTTGTAAACCCTGACTATGACATGACCACACAAAGAAAAATGTTTTAAAATGAGAAAGGGACTATGAAAAATAAATCCAACAGCTGAAACATGAAGCGAAGTCTGATCTGAGTCAATAAGAAAGCTGGAGATAGTACATATGCCATAAAAAAAACTTCACAGAAATAATAGCAGAAAACTTCCCATATGTGGGTAAATTGCCAAACAAATAAGTGAGGCATATAGAACTAATCAAAATAAATCTACATCAAGGAATATAATAATCAAGACTCCCAGAAATTCAGCAAAAGAACAGAATATTAAAAGCAGTTAGAGAAAAGAAACAAACCACTTATAAAGGAAAACCCATTAGAATCATAGCAGACCTCTCAACACAAACACTCAAGTTAAGAAGAGCTTGGAGTGAAGTATTTCAAGCCCTGAAAGAAAACAATCTCCAACCCAGATTGATGTACCCCACAAAGCTATCTTTCAAAATCAATGGAAAAATAAGATACTTCCATGATAAAGAACAACTGTGGAAATTCATGACCACAAAAACAGCTCTCCAAAGTGCTATAAAGAATGTTTCAGAAAAAGACAATGAAGATCACAATTCTAAGAACATCAACAGAAGAAAGACATCAGACAGGGCAAGCAAGTAAACAGAGGAAGAAAATGGTACTGACAAAAGAAAAAAAATGAGAAGGGTAAGCCAAATATATCAATTATAACCAATAAGGTAAATGATCTCAGTTGACCAATCAGAAGAAACTGGCTGGCAGAATGGATCAAGAAGCAAGACCCAACAATATGCTGTATACAAGAAACCTATTTAAAAAGTAATTAACTTTAACTAAAAAGTAATTCATAGACTGAAAGTCAAAGAATGCAAAATAATATTTCATGTGACAGGAACCCAGAGAAAAGGAGGGGTAGCTATTCTGCCTCCGGACAATGTGAACCTCAAGCCAAGACTGAACAAAAGTGACAAAGAAGATCACTGCATGCTTCTTTGGGAAAAACTTCAAGAAGCAAAGATAATAGTCCTAATTATACATGAACCAAATACAAATGAACTCAACTACATAAAACAAATATTAACAGGCATGAAAAATCAAATAAGCACTAAAACAATGATAATGGGGGACCTTAATACCCCACTGTAACAAATAAACAAAAAAATCAATAAAAAATGTCAGAACTGTACCAAACCTGTGAGTAAATGGACTAAGTTGATGTCCACAAAATGTTCCAACCCACATCAGAATACACATTCTTCTCAGCTGTACATGAGATGTTCTCCAAAATAGACCTCATACTAGCCAGTAGATATGCTTCAGTAAATGCAAAGGAATTGAAATTATCCCATGCTTATCATCTGACTATATTGCACTGAAAATGGAAACCATTAGCAAAAGAAACTACAAAAATTCATACACACATGGAAATTAAATAACACTCTTCTGAACAACCAGTGAGTCACAAAAGAAATTAAACAGTATCCACAATTAAATGATAATACCATTATAACACACTGGATCTTATGTATTGAAAGTAGTCCTAAGAGGAAAGCCTATAGTGGTGAATTCTCATATCGGGAAAACACAAAGAGCTCAAATAAACACATCAACCTAATATTGAACCTCAAACTTGTAGAAAAAGAGCAAATCAAATGAAAACCTCATACAAGAGGAGAAATTATAAAGATCAGAGTAGAAATCAATGCAATTGAGACTAAGAAAACAATACAAAGAATCAATGAATTGATTATTTTGTTCTTTGAAATATCAACTAAAATTGATAAACCTGTAGCAAACCTTATCAAAAAGAGGAAAGAAAAGACTCAGAGTCATGCAATTAGGAATGAAAAGGAGAAATCACAATGAATTCTGTGGGAATCCAGAAGATCATCAATATTTACTTTGAGAATCTGTTCTCTAGAATGATGGAAAACAGAAAAAAATGGAAAGATTCCTAGATATTTATGAACTGCCAAAACTGAATCAAGATGTAAAATACCAAATAACCCAATATTGATCAATCAAATTGAAAAAGTAATTAAAAACTTAGAAACAAATAAAAGCCCAGGTCATGACAGATTCACTGCTGAATTGTACAATAAATTTAGAGAAGATCTAATCCCATTGTTTCTCAAACTCTTTAATGTTATTAAAAGTGAAGCAATACTCCCAAAATCATTTCTGGAAGCAAGTATTGCCCTGCTACCAAAACAACAGAACAACCCAAATAAAAAAGAAAACTACATGTCAATCTTCCTAATGAACATGGATGCAAAAATTCTCAATAAGACACTGGCAAACACAATGCAGCAAAACATCAAGAAGATTATACACCATCACCAAGCAGAATTCATTCCAGGAATGCAGAGATGGTTCAAAACATACAAATGAATAAACATCATGCGCCATGTCAACAGAACCAAGGTCAAAAACCATATGATCATCTCAGTGAAAATGTTTGACAAAGTCCAAAACCCATTCATGATGAAAAACCCTACAGAAGTGAAATAAATCAGACTCGCATGTGTAAACATCATACTGTTTCCTTCATGTAAAAAACTGAAAGAGGCTGGGGATTTAGTTCAGCATGTGAGCACCTGCCTGACAAGCATGAGGTCATGAGTTTGATCCCCAGTACCCCCCCAAAAAAACTGAAAGGGTAAATGAGACCCAAAATATACAATAGATATTTTGAAAACAAAAGGGGAAGAAACTGCTCAAAACGAAAGAACAACCAGGATGGGGGAAAGGAGAAAAAAAAGAAGGGAAAAGACTATTCATATGTATATACACAAGAGAGATAATCATACTGCTAACCTCAGTTCATCAAAAGAATGGTTCATGCTTTCATTGTTTGATCATTTTTCATGCCTATATTTTGTAATCTGAGCAACTACTTTGAAAATAATAATCACAAAATATTAACCATTGTTAATCTCCTATCATGTTGATTTGAAATTCTGTACCATTGTTTTTAGTCTTTTTTGTTTTGTTTTAAAATAAAATTTTAAAAAACCTACAGAAAATTGGAATAGATTGCCTTTATTTCAAACTGATAAAAGCCATCTATGACAAACCAACAGTCAACATCATACTAAATGGTTGAAAACTGAAAGCATTCACTCTAAAATCAGTATAGAAATGATGCAATATATATCTATGAATATTGAATTATTCAATATAGTTCAAGAAACATGAGCTGGAGCAATTAGACATGAAAAGGAATAAAAAGTGTAAGGACAGGAAAGGAAGAAGTTAAATTATCACTATTTGCAGATGACATGATACTGAACATAGAAGACCCCAAAAACTTCACTAAGAGACTTCTAGATTTAATAACCAAATTCAGTAGCATGGCTGGATACAAACTCAGCACTCAAAATTCAACAGCTTATACACAAATAACAAATGCACTGAGAGAGAAACTGGGGAAACAACCCCTTTCACAACAGCACCAAAACAATGAAATACATAGGAATAAATCTAATGAAGGAAGTAAAGGATCTAAACATTGAAAAATTCAATCACTCTGAAAAGGAAGATTGAAGAGGATATCAGAAAATGGAAAGATAACCCTGTGTGGTGGATTTAAGCAGAATTTAAACACTAGCAGAACTGCATCAGTGTGGTGCTGAGTGTAGAGGATCCACATGAGGACTGCTGCTAGCATAAAAAGAAGTGGAGAGGAAGAGAGTAGCGTTGTGGCTTCTGCTAAGTGTTGTTGTTTGGAGTTGTTGGCTCTTTTGGAGCTGTTGGTTCTCTTGGAGCTTGTCATGCTGGCTTTCTGATACAAACTCAACTGCTCTCACCATGGGAGGAGCTCAGGACCTTGTTAATGCTGAGAATGGTTGTAGTACTTTTAGGGGAACCCTGGTCCTTTCCTTGAGCATCGCTTCCTGGCTCCAGTGCAGCATCCTCAACCAACTGGCATGGATCCTTTATCCTGCCAGCACTGACTTTTTGGCTTCCACCACTTACCTTTGTGCCTTCACAGTGCAGATCCATGAAACAGACTTGAATAAGTCATTGTCATGGGCTTCAGGCCTCCAGCTGGACTCATGCAGGATATTGGCATGGAATCCAGCCCTCAGCTGGATTCTCTAGGTCTTTGGTGTGTGGATGGATTTCCTGCATTTCTTGTATTTAACTCTTTGGGTGACTATTATATAATAATACTATAAATTATGTGTTATAGTCAGTGGTCGTGGGGAGAAAGATTAATCAGGACACAGAATTTATAATATTATTTATGATGGTTACCCAGTGTTTAACACAAGAAAGTGCAGGAAATCTGTCCACAACACCGAAGTCTGTTCTGGGAAGGCCCAAAGGCCAGCAGTGGAAGCTAGAAAGTCTAGGCCAGCAGGATGAAGGATCTGTGCTAGTAGGTTGAGGGTTCTAGAGTGGAGCCAAAAAATGACACTCAAATAAAGACCAGGGCTCCCTGAAAAGTACCACAGCCATCCTTAGCAACAGTGAGGTCCCACGCTCCTCTGACGATGAGAACAGTCAAGTACATGCCAGGAAGCCAGCGTGACAGCTTCTCCTGGAGTTTGAACAGAAACCATCTTCCCCTCCAGAGCCAGGAAGCGGTGCTCAACACAAAGACCAGAGCTCCCCAAAGTTAACAGCAGCCACTCTCACCAAGGTCCCAAGTTCCTCTGATGATAATGGCCAAAGTCATATTGGGGAGCCAGCCTGACAAGCTCCTCCAGGAGAACCAATGGCTCCAAACGACAGCACTTAGGAGAACCCACAACGCCTCTGCTCTTCCTCTCCACGTCTCTCTTTATGCTGGCAACCTTCCTCAGGTGGATTGTCTAAATGCAGCACCATGCCGATTTAATTCAGCTGGTGCCAAGTTGACCACCAGTTTTTAATCCATACATTATGTGTCTTGCATTTTCTTGTTCTCCTTGCAATCCCTGACTACAACAGCCTTGCTCATGGGAAAGAACAAACATCATAGTAAAATGACCATACTCCCAAAATTGTTATACATATTTAATGCAATCTCAATCAAAATACCATTCACTTACCTCATAGAACTAAAGAAAACATTTGTAAAATTCATTTGGAACCAAAAGAGATCAAGAATAGTAAAAACAATTCTAGGCAACAAAGGCAAGGGAGGGGGCTTCACAATTTCTGACTTCAAATTATGCTATAAAGTTACTGTGATTTAAAAAAAACAGCATGGTACTTGCAAAAGAACAGACTCAAGGTTCAGTGAAACAGAGCAGAAGATGCAGAAAGAATTCCAAACACACTCAACCACCTTATCTTTGACAAAGGGGCCAAGCACCTTTACTGGAAGAAAGATAGCTACTTTAATGAATGATGCTAGTAAACTTCCTTTCTATATGCCAAAGACTAAAACTACACCCATGTAAATTGTTATGCACTAAATTAAAATCAAAATGGACCAAAATCTAACTATAAGAACAGAAACACTGTATCTGGTGGAAAAGAGAATAGGTAGAACTCCTGAATACAGGCATAGACAAAGATTTCATGAGCAAAACCCTGATCACATGGGGACTACTACAAAGAATCAACAACTGGAATCCCATCCTATTAAAAATCTTTGGCACAACAAAAGATATCGCCAATAGTATGAAAAGACAACCCACAAAGTAAGAAACAATTTTAGCTAGTTGTCCCTCAGACAAAGGAGTCATATCTAGAACATAGAAAGAATTGAAAAAATCAGGACCCCCCAAATTTAAAGACCTAATCCAAAAGTGGGCATCTGAGATGAACATGCACTTCTCAGATGAAGAAATACAAACAGCAACTAAATATATGAAAAAATGTTCAACATCACTGGTTATTAGAGAGATGCAAATTCAAACAAGGCTGAGATTTCATCTCACCCCATAAAGGATGGCTATCATCAAGAAATCAACCAATAACAAATGCTGGCAGGGCCGTGTGGAAAAAGAAACCCTTCTCCACTGTTGATGGGAGTGTAGACTGGTACAACCACTGTGGAAATCAATGCAGAGAATCCTTAAAAAACTCAGACTAGCGGTCCCATTTGCCCTAGCTATTCCACTTCTGGATATCTTCCCAGAAGAATTAAAAACATCATACCACAGCAATGTATGTGTACCTTGTTTATAGCAGTACAGTTTATAATAGCTAAATCTTGGAAACAACCCCAGTGACAACCAACCAGTGAATAGCTAATGAAGATATTGTTTGTTTGCACTTTCTTAAATATGAAATGTAGTACTACTCACCACAGAGAAGGACAAACTTGAGACATTGCTATCTAAATGGGTGCACCTCAAGATCACACTCTTAAGGGAAATAAATCGGACTCACATGTGTAAATATCTCATTGTCTCCCTGGTGTGAGAAACTTAAAGAGCAAATAAGGACCAATATGCGTAATGAATATTGTGAAACAGGAGGAAATTGTTCAAAAGGAAAGGCTAACTAGGGAGGGGGAGATTGAAACAAAGAAAAAAAGAAAAAAAAATGTAAAAGAAGGATAAAATGGAAACAAAGCTTTGTAAGTAAGGCAGGAAGCGGGGTTGATGGGAGGGGAGTGGACTGGGCAAAAAAGAGGAATCAAGATATATCGTATACAAGCACAAATTCTGTATGATGAATGTGATCATTATGTATATCTAAATTGTACCAATAAAGTTAATTTTAAAAAAAGAATAGTATATTTAGTATAAAAATGTAGTCACATCACTTCAAAATTAGGAAAAAATTGATGAATAGGAGTTTAAAATGAAATATAACTTCAATTTAAACTTCTAAATTGTAATCAACTTCATCACAATCAGAAAATTTCCATGTAAAAACTACAATGAAATAATCATTGGTGTGAAGATGCAACCTGCAGAATGGGAGGAAATGCTTTCAAACTTCATCTGACAAGAGGTTGTTGGTACCAGAATGCATAAAGGGCCCCCAAACTCCCTAGTAATAATAGTAACATTGGAGGGAGTCCTGAGTATGCAGTTCTCAACAGAAAGCATCCAAGTGTGCCACAGGGATAGCAAAATAAACTCGACATTTTTAATCCTGAGGGAAACACAACTAAAATCACTGGGAGATCTACTCATCCAGTTAGCAGTGATTACTAATAAACAGCACATAGTAGAAAGTGCTGGTGAGGGCGTGGAGCAGAGAGAGTTCTTGCACACTTTTGTGGGGAGAGAAATTAATCTAGCCCTCAGGGAAATAGGACTGAGGTTCCTCAAAGGACTAAATGTAGAATGACCATGTGATTCAGGCATCTCCCAGCTGTTTATACGTCCAAAGGACATAAAATCTTGTCAGAGAACTCCCATGTTCATTGCAAGCAGTATTTACAATGGCCAAGAAATGGCCACAAAGTGTTCACAGATCATGGATAAAGAAGAGCGGTGCTTATACGCAATGGGGTGCTATTTGGCCATGGAAGAAGGAAAACCTCTCGTTTTCAGCAACGTGCATGGACTTGGAGATCACTGCATGGAGTGAAATAAGCCAGGTACAAAAAGACAAGCACCAATGATGTCAGCCATGTGTAGAATCTCAAGCACTGAGCTCATCAAGGTGCAGGTAGAATGGTGGCTACCAGAGGCCAGAAGTGTGTGGGGAGGGGTAGGTGGGGTGCTGATCGATAGGCAATAGGTACTGCTGGATGGGAGGAAGTGCATGGGGTGTGCTGCATAGCCAGGGGATTACAGATGCCAGTAAGGAGCTGCTCCTGTCAAAAGCCATGGGACACAGCTGGGCGCAGCAGGGCACACCTGTAATCCCAGCACTTGGGAGGCTGAGGCAGAAGGACTGCCAACCTGGGCTACAAGGTAAGTTCGAGGTCAGCCTGAACTGCACGGCAAGACCCTATCTCAGAACCTCCCCTTCCAAAAAAAAAAAAAAAACACAGGACGTAGTTCAGAAGTTTTCACTCTAAAGAGATCATAAATGTTTCAGGGAATAGCTATGTTTCATCTGATTTAAACTATGAAATTTATTAATCTATTGAGACATCATATGTTATCCCACTAACATGTATCATTGAATAATTAAATGAGAAAATAAAATACCTCTGAATTCTGGTTAAAAGATTAATGATCAAATATACTGAAAACACCAAGCAATGGAGAAATTTGGAGTAAATTGTTTTCTAAACTGCAATGGGGAATATTAACTGGTATAAGTAATGTGCAATACATATGCATTAGATACTACATATGTCTAAACTACACAATTGTCTAAAATGCACAATTTTTCAGTATGTCATATATTAATGCATAATTACTTTAGATTCTGATTACTAATGCCCTCTAGAGTTGAAGGCTCATGCTCAAGATTCAACAATTCCAATTCCACGCTTATATTCCAAATAAATGCTACTGTATTAGCACTAAAAGATATGTGAAGGAATGTTCAAAGCATTGTTTTTCATAATAAATAAAAATATCTCACATTTATAGCACAATTTGTAAATCAGTTTCAATGTTATCATATATTGACTAGGAAGAAACAGTAAAAATGAACACACTGTCACTCCATGCATGACTATATATAACCAGTGGAATGAGGAGGCAAAGACCACATTAGACACAAAGAATGTATTGATTAATGTTATACAAAATATTGAGACATGCTTAAGTGTCTATAACCACAGAGAAAACATGGAACTACTACATGCTACATGGAAATAGACAATATTTGTCTAGAAAGGAGGTTTGCGTGGTGAATGGAAGTCAGAATTCAGGTACTTGGTTTCTTGAGGTAGCGGGGGATTGTGCATGGACGTGCTTTGTGTTCATCGCTCATCATCGTATCTATGGGACATTGTGTGAGTACTGTGGTTCATGTTTCAAGAAGTATGATAAACCTGGTGATATACCTCAAAACCTCAGGGAAAACAATAACATGCTTCTCAAAATGAGATGGGCTGATTTTAAACCTCCTTATGTGTAGCAGAAGATTTTAAGCATTTTGGTGACTAATAGCCTGAATAAAGTTTAAAATATTATAAAAACTGGAGGTATAAATAAACTTACACATGGAGGTAATTTAATAACACTCTTTTGTTCCCACTGAGCTCATATAACTATATTCATTTGTGTAGCAAATTGAATTTTGTTAGCACTTTATTACCATTTATATGGCAAATTTGAAATGTTCTGGAAATTTTTATGAAAATATTCAGAGGAGACTTAAACTATTGTTTACAAAGTAAAACTTGAAGAAAACATTATACAAGAAATTTATTTAATCAAGAAAGTTTGCAAAGGAATTTTATTTTATTGCAGTTAAATCATAGAGGATATCTTCTCTTAAGTATCAGTGAGTGTGAGCTTCTGTGATCCAGTACTCTTTTATTGTGAAATATAATGCAATTCTACTTTGTAAGAATAATATTTCAGTTCTCTTCCTGTGTGACAGAAAAACTTCAGAATATCACCATGGATTTCTTATTCCCTACATCTTCCAACATCAAATTAAATACAACTCCCCAGTGATTTTCCAACACATGTTTTACCTTTAGAATGGAACACAGTTGCATCAGTCGCTGGACCCTCTGCTATTCACGTTTAAAGGACAAATGTACCGTTTTTCTACTGGAGCCATTACGCACAGTTTACTTATTTCTTCTGTGAATTCTCTGTCCACTTCCATGTTAACGTAAGCTGAGATTTGGATGTTTTCCTGCTTAACTTACTATATTCCCTAGGACAGTAAAAATAGGGTGATATGAATATTGATTTTAAACTAGCAGGTCATTTTCTACACATAGGAGAAGAACATTTGGGAAGATTTTATCTTTGATCTTTCTATTCAGACAGCTGGTCTGTCCTCTTGCTTCCTTTTTACTTCTTTTAATTTGAGTGAATTCAACACATGCATTTGTTGTGTAGTTTAATTCAAAAAGGACGCACTTCCCAGAGCACCTGTTCTCCCTCGTCGGTCGCAGACATCGCAGTCTAAAGGGACGAAGTCTGTCTGGCTACTCCCTTCTACGGATCTGCACAGACACCTTTCACAAACTTGTGGTGGATTTCAATTGACCAATGGGGTTCACCTTAGGAAATTCTTCACACTTCACAGTGCAAATTGTCACATATGATTTAACACATTATAACACAATTAAAAGATGAGATTCAAAGAATCCTTGTTTATTTTGGGGGGGCAGGTGACTGGTTTTTTGTTTCGGTGCTGGGAATCAAACCTAGGGACTCCTGTCATGCCACGTACATGCTGTTCCAATAGGCTACGAATACTGCTTCTGAGTCATTCGTAAGGGCGCATTAAGAAGACACCAAGCTCCAAACCATGAGAGGTCCGCTGTGCTGTACCTGAAACTCATCTTCCAGATGCCACTGTGGTTCCTCCTACCAGTCCCACAGGACGACCCCAGCAGCAAGTGCTAACCTAGCGCAGGTTGCAGGGCTGGAGCCGTGGGCCGTGTCAGGTCAGTCGGCCGAGGCAGGAGCAGCGTCAGATGTGGTCTGAAGCGTCGCTGCCTCGTGGGGTAGGAAGAAGGGCGTCGGCACCAGAGCCCAGCGCAGCGCAGAACCGCACAGGTCCTCGGGATGGGTGACCAGACGGCCAGCGGGGCTCGAGGCTGCAGGACAGCTGGAGGGGACGTCCGCTGGCCTGCCTGGCAGAGAAGCTCGCTGCTGACCCTCCCAGCACCTGGACTCACTCGGAGGGGACCGAAGCCACTCTGAGGCAGTCAGATGTGTGACCCCAGCCGAGTAGCGGCTCATGGCGGAGAGCACGCCATCTCTTGTCTGAGTGTTCTGATTATTAGTAAAAAGCAGGCGCAAACTGCACAAAGAAAGCCCTAGTCAATAGATTCAAAGCTAGAGAGAAAAAAAGTTGACGTGTTTAGATTTATGTGTGCAATTATCATCATGTAAGTTTAAAGAAGTAAAACTCGTAGAAGGAAAACGGATTCATTTCACTGGAAGTGTTACAGCCGCTGGACGTGGGGGCGCATGCCTGTAGTCCCAGCACACAGGAAGCTGAAGCAGGAGGATCGCTGCAAGTTCCCTGCCAGCCTGCACTTCACACAGTGGGTTTTTGGGCCTGTCTTCTCCCAGCTGTCCTCTTCTCCTTGCTGAGGTGGGGTCGTGCTGAGTAAGCCTGCTGGACGGGGAATGCTTGTCTCTGCTGTTCCCTGCTCCTGGATCCAGCTCTTGTGGATCATCTCTCCAGATTTCTGCACTGCCTGGAGTCTCCCCTGGCTTTCGGATTGCTTTCTTTGCTCGCAGGGTTAAGCCTAGCAGTTTTATGGTCCCTCTCGGAAAAAGTCTGCTCCACCCGATAAATGTGACTGGCTACATGTGTAATAAAACTTCTCTGTTTTAAATGCTAGTATCTCTGTATCTCGCTCTAGATAATTTACACCCCGAAAAAGAAGTAAATGTATTTATCCCAAACTATACACATAGTCACTTCTCCATACCCACGGTTGACACGTTCTCAGATCTCACAGAGAGACATGAAACTAAGGCTGATCGAGTCTCTTATATAAAATATTGCAGTATTTTAGGTAACTGACACACATCCATGTGCACATTTTGAGTCATCTCTGGATTAAATAATACAGCATAAATGCCATGTAAGTAGTTGTTACACTGTATCATTCAGGAAATCATGGAAAGAAACCATCTAGATGTTTTCAGAGCACACACAGATGTTATTACACAATGTTTTCATTCCCAGTTAGTTGCATGTGTAGGTGAGGAACCTACAGACACAGTGAGTTGACTGTACCGCTCTATTTCTGTGTGTGTAGACACACTCACACACACTCACACACATGTACATAGAAACCTACCTACCTGTTGCCATCTGTTTTATCATTATCAATCTATCATCTATTTATCTCAATTAACACAGCTATGCTATGGTGTGGTGAAAATGAATAACGATTACCAGTCAGTGGAGGAACACAACAAAAACAGGGCTTTTTGCTTCTGCTTTTGCTTTTTATTTTTGCACACAAGTTGTGTTGTCATTAATCCCTGCAGGGTGTGGACGATGTCACACTCTTGCATGTTCCTGTTGGTTCTGCTGCAGGAACAGACCTCTGAAGGGTCTCAAAAGAGCAGATGTATGCTCTGGCCCAGAAGTAAACTTGTAGCATAATACATATATCATGTGTTGAGCACAACCCAGGTAACGCAAGCTCGGGAGTTTAC
>RJWT010039922.1:0-12587 GCA_004365215.1 Cuniculus paca | reverse complement strand
GCATTTTGTTCTCTTTGTCTCATATTATATGATGGTCCAGAGATGGCATGTGATGAGCTACAGTGACATCATGTGTGACATTGTAACATACTGTTTCAGGGCTGCAACCTTGTCCTCAGCTGCTATATGACCTGCTATACCGATTGATATAATAATAATAATAATAATAA
The DNA here is from genome assembly GCA_004365215.1 of Cuniculus paca. Lineage (NCBI taxonomy): Eukaryota > Metazoa > Chordata > Mammalia > Rodentia > Cuniculidae > Cuniculus > Cuniculus paca. Next base: position 12,417 of record RJWT010039922.1, on the reverse strand, counting down.
TAATAGGAATAACCCTCTCAGCTGTTATACAAGGCATAGTGACTTGAGCATCTCAGATTTGTGTCTTCACCTTACATGACATGTAATATAAAAGAAAAGACCTAAGAAATGGACCGGGCAATATATTAAGTCATACAACTGAGAGGTGATGCACCCTGGCTCAGGTCTATGTTAGTCAGAGTGCCATATGAGATACCATACCGCAAGGGTGATAGAAGATCCAGTCGTTGCTCATATTAGGCCACATTGTCACATACAATATCGCATGACAACAGCAGAGAGGGTGATGCAGAACTGAATTGCATTATGATGTTATGTTAAAAAGTGATATGGGGGTGTGGCTCAGTGGTAGAGCTCTTGCCTCACATGCACAAGGCCCTGGATTCAATCTCTAGCACCACGAAAAAAAAAAGTGCTATAAAATGAGGGCTAATGGGAATGTGAAGACAAAAGTCACATTTTGTCACTGTATTATATGAAATATCACATGATAGTCAAGAGAGGGTGGCATACACAAATTACCTTTTGTTACTGTGTCACACATACATGGGTTATCCGTTAAGAGATCTGGGTTCATGAGTGAATGTCATGTTAACTCTATGAACCACTGTGTTTAGCCATGTACAGTGTATATAGTATATGGTTTATTGCTCATTGATTCTGTCTCTGTCTGTCTCTGTCTCTGTCTCTCTCTCTTTCCCCATCCCTCTTTTTCTCTGTCTCAGATAGGGTTTCGCTATGTAGCCCAGGCTGACCCTAAACCTGTGATCCTTACCTGTTTAATGAGCTATACTGGAGCGCATGATTAACCAAGAGCGATGCTACATCTGTGAAGCGCTGTTTTAGCGGTACAGTGTGAGGCTGGTTATGTGTCCATCAACAGAAGAATGAATAAAAAAAATGATATTTACACACAGTGGAGCACTACTGTCCCATAAGGATAAACTCAAGCCATTTATAAGATGGATGCAAATCCCCAGTGCCAGAAAAAAGAAAAAGAAGATGGATGCATTGTGAGACCATAATATTAAGTGAAATAAATCAGACACACACACTTAAATATCACAAGGTTTCTTTTATCTGAGAAACCCAAAATGGGAAGAGGATCAAGCGACAGGGGAGAGAATGAAATGGAAAAAGAATTAAGATGTGTTGTGTATACATACCAACTCCACACAAGGAATGTAAACATGCAAACATGTACCAATAAAAAGAAGTATGAGGCTGGTGTTCTATATTCTGCAATATATGTTTAGATTAGCAGCATTAGGCACATTGGTGAAGTCTTGTACTATCTCTGGGAATCAATACGTTCAGCATTCTTCATCTAATACAGTCTTCTCTAACACATATTTAATTTCTGTGTTTATTAGGGGTAGGTTTGTGAGTGACAGCATAATTTTTCTGTAAACCCTGTTTTTCACAGTGGGTGGTGCAGGTACTGCATTCTTTGGTGTTCCATGTTTAAACCCTGTGTTTAACAGAGCTAGGTATGAATTTGCCTTAGTATAATGTTAACCTTCGGAAATGCTGTTTAGCTTTGTGTATCTCCTGTAGTGTATTTTTCAGTGATACCTGTTAGTTTATCAGATATACTTAGGTCCTAGTGTTAGCTCAGTGAAACACTGTATTTAACTGTGTGTGGTCCATGTAGTACATACTTTTGGGATATATTTTAAATCTGTGTTTAACAGAGGTTGGTGCATAAGTAACTGAGCATATTATTATGTCTGTTAAAGACTTTGTTGAACATTGTGTGGTGCGTGTAGTATTTTGTTGATATTTGTTTAAACTCTGTGTTTACCGAAAGTAGATGAATGAGTTACCGAAAAATATACAATCTCTGAGAATGTAAAACATTCTTATATGATACAGTTTATTTGGGTTTTAAATTGTGATAAAATATGCAACAGATTTTTTTAACCACTTTTAGGTGTACAATTCAGTGGCATTAAGTACAGAGAAGCTTGAAAGCAGCAAGAGCAAAGTGACTCATCACATACTAGGAAGCTTCTACAAGATTATCATTAGATTAGCTCAGCAGCATAAGCGCCTGCCTGGCAAGTGCGAGGTCATGAGTTTGATCCCCGGTACAAAAAAAAAAAAAAGATTATCATTGGATATCTCAGCAGGAACTTTGCAGTCCAGAAAGCACTGGGATAATAGCACTTAACAAGCTAAAAAAGAAAAAACAAAAACAAAACAAACAATAACAACAACAAAAAAAACCCCTGCCAATCAAGAATCTTATATCCAGCAAAATTGTTCTTCAAAAGGGGAGAAATGGAATGGGGATATAGCTCAGCAGCACAAGTGCCTGCCTGGCAAGCATGAGGTTGTAAGTTCGATCCCCAGTACCAAAAAAAAGAAAAAAAGTGGAGAAATGAAGACATTCCCAGGTAAACAAAAGTTGAAGAAATTTATTGCTATTAGACCTGATTAACAAGAAACACTGAAGGGCTAAGTGTGAATATTGCTGCCAAGTGCCCTGAACAGAAAGGCAGGCTTGTAAAAACATTATCACGTGTCCTTGTCCACCTTACTCACCAGATATGGCACCATGTAACTTCCAGCTCTTCCTCAAAGTCAAAATGAACATGACAGGTAAAAGTTTGAATTGACTCAGGACACTGAGGCAGCCCCAACAGCACTCCTGCAGATAAAAGAGGAAAAGAAGAATGGCAAGAATAATGGGAGAACGGCATTTGAAATGAGGTGTATTTTGAGGGGGACTAATGGCAATGTGTCTTTCACTATAATAAAATGTTTTAAATTAAGCATTCACCATAGTTTTAAATCAGATCTCATATTTTTATGAAATAGTTGATCCAGCTATTAAGATCTGCACCTTCTGTAGAGAACTGTGTGTCATTTGTGGCCACAGGCAGTGCCCCTGGGCGGTGTGCAGAGTGCTGGGGACAGACACTGGTTAGTTGGGGGTGGCTTCAACCTAGTCTTCATGCAAGGCTCAGCAGCAGACCTCTTGGGGGAGACCCTGAGTGGTTAGCAGGATCTGTGGTTAGCTGAGAGCTGGGTGTCAGTTGCTATATTCTCTGGCTCTTTGCACCTGCTCCTGCCTATCCCAGACATTCACTGTGCTGATCCCTTCCTCATTACAGGCAGGGGGAGACAGGAATGGGCTTCCTGGGCAACATTCTACGAGGCTGAGAAAGCTGAGCACCCACGTCCCTCTCAGCTTCCCCCATGGGAGAGATCTTGGGCCAGGGGCGTCTCTGTTAGCACCAAGCTGTGCCACCCTCGGGGTGTGGTGGTGCAGAGAAAGTGAACCTGCTAGTCTTACCTTATCAGCACACCTAACCCTCTGACTTTTTTGTTGTTGTTGTTCCAGTAGGAGGCTGGAAGCTCCCAGCTAGGCTCTGTGGCTCCTGCAAAGTTATCATCCATCCATGGGTGGTTGGAATTTCTATTCTGTCATCTTATTCATTCTAATTAATTTAAGGGTAAGCGAACTAAAATATCCAATTAAAAGAGATTCATAGAATGGAAATAAACATAATCTCACCACATGCTGTCTACAAGAGATTAATTTTTTTACAAGAGATTAATTTTTTTACAAGAGATTAATTTTTTGTACAAGAGATTAATTTTAAATGCAGAGACACAAGTAGCTTGAAAGTGAATGGGTAGAAAAATATATTCCATGCAAACTAACCAAAATAGAGATGTAGTCACTATACTAATGTCAGATAAAATGGACATTGAATAAAAAATTTAAAGAGAAAAAGAAAAAGATATGTATGAATAAAAACTTTACCACCACAAGAAGTTATAAAATTATAAATATTTAAGCACCTAATCATACCATGTTACTAGCAAAAAACAACAGGCCTGAAGGAAGAAATCCTCAATTCTACAATAATAGTTAGAGGCCTTCATACCCCACTTTCAATAATGGATATTTATACACAATGGAGTGCTACTCTGCCATAAAGAAGGATAAACTTGAGTCATTTGTAGGAAAATAGATGACCCTTGCGACCATAATGTTAAATAAAATAAATCAGAAACACAAGCTTAAAAATTATATAGTTTCTCTTATATGAGAAACCCAGAGTATAAATAAATAGAAGAATGAAATAAACAATAGACAATAGGAAATAGGAAAATAGCTCTTTGGCAAATGGGAAGTGGACTAGAGATGGGGGAGTGAGGAAAGGGAAGGGGACATGAAAAAAAATAAGATGTGTTTTGTACATGTCCTGACTATCTGTAATGAATGTATTCATGATGTACCACAAATATGTGCTAATAAAATAAAAATTAAAAAATAATGGATAGAACCACCAGAACAGAGGGGAATAAGGAAACAGCACCTGGGCAGCACAATGAACTAATTCGACCTAACGGACGTGCACACAGTATTCTACAAATCAGTATACACATTCTTCTCAGGGCACTTGGTGGCTAGAAGGCCAGACCACCTGCCAGTCACAAATCAGGTCTTAGTGGATTTATAAAGAGAGGTTTGCAAAATGTCTCCTCTGAGCACGTCAGCATGAAGTAAGATATCAATGGCAGAAGTAAGACCCGAAGATGTACAAGTTTGTGGAAGGCAATGAGGTCATGAAAGCGTCGTTCTCTGAAAGCGTTAATGCTCTTTCCCTGGAGTGGGTTGGGTCTGCTAGCGCCAGATCAGCTCCTGCAAGAGGAGGTTGTTGTAGAAAGCGGAGCCTGGCCCTTCTCCACCCCTGCTGCACGTGAGCTCTGTGGTACCTTCTTCCACCTAAGGCCCAGTCCAGAGCTGGGCAGAGGCAGGGACTATGCTGTTGGACCTCAGCAACTGTAAGCTATTAAATAAACCCCTTTACAAATTACCCAGCTTCCGATATTTTACCATAACGACACTAAATGGATTAAGACAGCTATCTCGAGTCCTGTACATAGTGAAAATGACCAGACCCTAAAATCTTGGTCTCTTTTTCCCTCGACCCACTGTGATCCGGACTGGCTGTCTACCTAGTGACCCCATCCAGACCCCGGGAGAGTTTCCTCTTTCACATTCCCCTGTCCTAAACGACTTGTGACTAAGTCCTGTGCATTTTTCCTTAGGTGTACATCCAACTTCTCTCTCCGTTGCATGCACAGGCCGAGATTTTGTGTGGACAGTTTGTCCTCTTCCCTGCAGCTGCCTCTCTTCCCGCAGCTCTGTGGTGGACACCCTCACACACCTGGGACCACGAAACGCGAGCGAAGGTGGTCCAGTAGGGTCGGGCAGGCTGCGCGCTGGCCCTGTGCGCCCCATCAGCGATGCGGACGGTCCCGCTTGTTGGGCGCCCCCTGGCGGCCGCTTCTATATTCTTTTTCACCACAGATTTGCTGGAGCTCCAAATGAATTAAGAAAATTTCCGTGACTGAAATCAATTCTTTGTTCTCTTTAGTCAGACACTTCGTGTGGATGTACGTCAGTTATTCTAAATCACGATGAATGATAAACTTAGGCCACTCCTCACTCTGTGAATCTCAGCTCTAATCATTCACTTTCATGGTTCATTTAGCGCTGTTCCCTCGAGCCAACTGCTTGACTTTCTGGGAAGCCATAAAAGTGGCCCGGAATTGTTGTTAGGTAGTGTCTAACAACCCATGTGACAATGTCATGAAGAATCTGGATTACTGGCCAGCAGGTGCACACCACCTGCTACCCATGCCCAGCCTCCTCCAAGACCATCGCAGGCCATATTGCTTAGCAAGAGATGTCCCACCTGACTACCCATGCAAGCAGGATCTGACTCAGGTACCCAAAGTGAGATCTCAGGAAATTCCCTGGATGTGCCTTCAGCGATTGTACCCTGCAAAGCATGGATGTCTGTGTAACTCTCAGATCTCTACCGAGTCCTTATCAGATGATGGCCCCACGCCAGCTCATAACTCTTAATGGGGACCTGAAAATTTTCCAGGTGTCACCTCCCACAGCTGGGCCCCGCATAGAACAATGACTGGGCCCATGGCACACTGAACACAAAGGGTGCCAAAAGAGTGCAGGTGATGCAAAACTATCTTTCAAAATTGATGGAAAAATAAGATACTTCCATGATAAAGAACTGAAGGAATTCATGACCACCGAACCAACCCTACAGAGAATGCTGGAGGATACTCTAGAGAGAGATAAAGATGACCATGGTTCCAAGAACAACAGCAGACGAGGATCACCAAACAAAATAGACAACTGAATGAAGAGGGAAAGCAGAGGCCAACAACAGGAGGATAGCATGGCAGAGACAAACCAGTGTATGCTGGTTGTCACCAGTAATGTAGATGGCCTCAATTCAGCAATAAAAAGAAATGCAGGGAGAGTGGATCAAGAAACAGGATCCATTAATATAAGAATCACATTTAACGAGAAAGGAAATTCATAGACTGAAAATCCCAAGGGAGAAAACAATTGATCCGAGCAACAGAAGACCAAAAAAAAGCATGAGTAATTAGCCCAGCAACCACAGAATGGATAAGAAAGATATGGCATTTTCATACAATGGAAAGCTACCCAGCTACAAAGTAGGTTAATCTTGATGTTCTTTGGCTGCAACAAGATCATGTTCATGGGTGAAACAATTTGAACTCATATGGGTAAACACTAGTATAAAAAAAAACAGGAGTTAGTGGGATCCAAAAACACAATAGATATTATAAAAATGATAGGGGAGGAAACACCTAGGAGGAAAAGATAGTAACCACTGTTAATTGTCTTGTCTTGAACTCTTGTAAGATTTGCACAATTTTGTTTGGTTTGGTTCTGTTCTGTCTTGGTTTGTTAGATTTTTACGGTGTCAGATGGTATGGGCTGCTAGTTTGAACATAAAGGGATGTATTATGGTAATCATGGCTGGTTTCCTATTATCTCATTTTATAGTCCTATAATGCTTTCATTCTTCTGTTTAATCGGTTTCCTGTGTTCTGTTTTGTTTGATTTTATCATGTGTGATGGTATGAACAGCTATTTTGAAGAAAAAGAGATACAGTAACCATTGTCCATTTCCTGTTACCTGGTTTTGAAGTCCTGTAACATTTTCATCCTTTTGTTTTGAATGGTTTTAATCTGTTTTCTTATTTGATTTCACTGTGTATGAGGGTATGGACAGCTATTTTAAGAGAAGAAGAGATACTTTGGAAGCCATTGTTGATTTCCTATTGTCTTGTTTTGAAGTCCCATAATGCTTTCATTCTATTGTTTTGATTGGTTTTATACTATTTTTGTTTTGTTGGATGGTATTGGGTGCAAAGGTAAAGACAACTATTACAAGGAAAACAAGAGACCTTATTTTAGCCACTGTCGATTTCCTGTTGTCTTATTGTGAGATCGTGCTATTTGCATTGTTCTGTTCTGATTTGCTTTGTTTTGTTTCGTTCTGTTTTGTATTGTTTTATTCTCTTTAAAATAAAATTTTAAAAACCTTTTAAAAAAAAAGTGCAGGTGACCTGCAGGCTGATCCATCCCAAGGCTACCCACACAGCTGTAGCTTCCACCTTCGAAAACTGCCCTCTGGGGGTGGCCCCTATCCCTCGATGGTGGCTTGGAAATTTCTTGAAGGCATCTCCATTTGAGCCTGGGAGAGATGATAATCAGGCTCAGAGTCCCTACCTCAGCTATCACAGGACACTATGTGTTGATCCTCAATGCCAAGAGATCCTTGGAAAAAATTCCAGGAGGTACCTCTGAAGACTGAGACCCATTATGTGTGTCTGTCCCCTCAGCACCTTCTCTGAGTCTCCCCCATGTCCAAACCTGATTCAGGAATACTGGGTTGGATGGCCAACCTGAGGATAGGGCCACATGTGTGACAACATCCGAGTTCGAGAAATCCTCTGCTGCTCACCAGGATGTGCATGGTCAGTCCACAGACTAAGGGATCTCCTTGTGTGCTGCTCTGGCTGCCACCCAACTCTCTCTCGGATCAGCTGTGATGGCCTCTCACACACCAGACCGGTTCTTATCTCAGTTCATCAGTTCATCAGGTCATCAGAGATGAGGAGGGATGATTCTACTAGTGCTGCAGGCCTCCTAGAACTCTGCCTCAGGCACCAGGGACACTTATCATTTTTGCTGACACCTGAGAAAAGAACTTGTATCAAAAAACCAGGTGGAGGCCAACCACCGCTGCAAATATCAGTGGTGTAATATATGCAATACATGGTGGGGGACAGCAGAGAGCACTAGGCTTGTATAAAGGCACTGTGGCATGGAATTTATTGTGCCTAGAAGTGTGATAAAACCTTTGCCTTGAACAAACAGAAGTGTGTCTCTTTTATGGGGATGGAGAGAAGACAGGGACGTTAGGCAGGAAGATTCCAATGAACATCTGTGGTTAAAATGTTCTGGAAATCTTGCATCTCAGTGGGCCGAGTCCTTTGAAGTGTTCAGGTGTCTCCAGATGTCCCCAGGAGTTGCAAAATTCCTTGTCCTATCTTATCTCCTTTCCTGTGCTTGTCGATGGCAGCCTTCAGGTGCTGAGCTGACTTCCCTGCTGAGACCTGAGTTCCCTGCAGGACATAGTGCTTCTGCTGGCAAGCAGGTTGGGGGCTTGGAGAGTCAGGCTCGAATGGTGGCCAAGGGACACCTTGAGGACCTCAGTGATTGCAAGAAATGTCCCACTTATGGGTAGGATGTTGATGGTGGGGAGGTTGTGAGTGGGGGAGCAGAAAGGACCAAGGAATACTGGGGTCTCTCCCTATCTTTCAAGTTTGCTATGAGCCTGAAAATATTCTTCTTAGGTTCATTTAAGACCCAGAGACAATCAATTGAGGCAGAAAGATTTATGAGCTTGGGTCAGGGAATGGAATGAGGAAGTTAGCTGACTTTAAAACTAGAATAAAAGTTAGGCTGCCAGGGGAAATTTAAACTAATAACTCTAAAATATAGTTATTTATCTGAAGAAGTGAACAATAACTAGTGAATGAGTGAAAGACCAACATATTTCATTCTAGAACAGAAAATCGGACAACAGAGCCAAGAATTTTTATATTAGGAATATGAAATTTAAAATCAATGATTAAGTAGATGGCAATGAGAAAAACTAGATTGTACCTTTTTTATTTTGTTTCCTCAGTGGAATATTTTTCATTTCTCTTCTACGGGTTTTTGCTTTTTTATCTTGTGTGCAATGTGTCTTAGTTCTTTCATTGCTGTATAATTGAAGTGCAGTAACCTTAAGTGTAATTACTGTGTCATGAGTCTTAGGAAATGCATGCACAGCCCTAGGGTTCCTACCCAATTTAAAGGCAGAACATTCCCTTTACATGAGAAATTTCCTTCCTGGCCCAGCCCCTCTTCTGAGGTAGCCGTTATTCTCCTGACTTTCACCTGAATTCATTTGCTCTATGCAAATGAGGTCACATAGATTTGACTGTCTTTCAGACAAAATTACACTATCTTGATGACTGTATTTTATGCAAAGTATCAAAATTGACTCCTGTTCTCCAAATTTGTTATTCCTTTTCCAGATTGTTGTGGGAAATTTAAGTCTTTTGTATTTTTATACAACATTTAGATTTAGCTTGTCAATTTATTTTAAAAAAAGATATCCTGCTGAGGCTGGCATTTGCCTGCAGTGGCAAGGGGACTCATGCAAGGCAGAGGGGAGTAGAGTAGGTTGTCTGCCGGCACAAGCTGTGGTGGTACGCACTTGTAATCCCAGTCCCGGGAGGCTGAAGCAGGAGACTTTCAATGAATTTGAAGTCAGCCTGGATTATATAGGGAGACCCTGTCTCAAAAAACAAAACAAAAAATAAAAGAAAGAAAAGGAAGGAAAGAAAGAGATCCTATGGAGCTCTTGATGGGAATGGCAATGAATCTGTATTTCAATTGAGGATTCAAATTGTTTACCAGACAGCTGCTTTGGAAATAGTCTTTTGCATTCTCTGGTTTGTCTTTAATTCTCTAACTATGTGTTCCAAAGAACAGAAAATATTTGTAATTTTGGCTCATTCCAATATGTTTAGCTGTGGACTTTTCCAGTCTATAGAGTGTTTCATTATTGAGTCTCTCCTGCTTCTTTAATTAGTTTAATTTTATCTGATGCTACTTTTGGTCAATGTTAGTGTATTATCTTATGACTGCTTAGAAGGAGCTGGGCAGGATGTATTTAAGGGGGGGATTTTGTTGCTGAGGGTTTTAACTCTTGTCAATGGATCATCACTACACAAACAACTACTAACTGCAATACTTTAGAATTACTATAATCTGCATAAGGCTGCCACTTTTTGCAATCATCTTACTTTGAGGTAAATTTTAACTACAACTTTTAAAACCATCCTTTTGAATTCTCAATCTGGTCCATGTTCTAGGACCATATTAAAGTGGCCACAAAGTGGCGACCAAGAGCAGCACAAACAAAATCAGAAATACCCAGGTCTCTGAAACGAAACAGGAAAACCACTGGCAAGAGCCTCGGATCAACAGACTCCAGAGAGAACCTTCCTGTTCTCTGCCTCTCGGAGAGCACTGGGACCATGTTGGTCTCAGTGGGGACTTAGAAAAATTGCCAGGAGGTGACTTGAGAGTTTGGGTCACATGCTGGTTCTCAGCTCAGTCAGGGCATCCCATGCATTTGCCTGCAATGACAAGGGGACAGTCATGCAAGGCAGAGGGGATGGGGATGGGTGGTCTGCTGACACAAGCCATACCAGTGAGGTAGCCTGCAGAGTACTGGTGATGGCTGCTTTTCCAGATAGTTGCAGGTTACACTTTGGGGGAGTCACTCGTGAATAGTGGAGATGACCATGGGTGCGCAGCCTCGTCTGCACTGAAACCCTCCAGGAACTCTGCCTCAGGCCTGCAGCTGGATCCAATCCCATGGCTGTTTCTCGTAGAAAAAGGGACAAGGCTGGCACAGGGATGGATCTTGGTCCCTGAAATCAGTGACTGTGAACTGTGGAGTCCTTTTTCAGCCCTGGATGTCACAGTCAGTGCTGGGAAGGAAGACATAGCTATCCTCTGCTGGCCGCCTAGTCTCAGTCATTCTGGGCTGTCCCACAGCTCCAGAGGGAGGGCTTGGGAAAATGGATGTGCAGAGAGGCAGCTGTGCCTGCCTCCTCACAGAGCTTGATCCTTTCCTCCAAAGTGGCACGCTTTTGGGCGGCATCCAGGCCTGGGACACTTTGTCCTGATAGCCCAGGACTGCGCATAACTCAGCCTGAGTGTGTGTGGGAGTTCTAACCTGCAGTCCTGCAGCCTCCCCCACATCCTGATGACTACTTCCGCAGCTGCTCCCACCTCTGGGGAACAGGTCGGCATCGATGCCCTGGCACAACCAGGATGATCCTCAGGGAACTCTTTCTTCATGCTGCTCCTTGGCCGAATTCCATCCTTGGCTTGGCTAGAGCTCTGGAGAAGGAGCTATTAAAGGCCACCAGGTGTAATACGAAACTGGCCTGAACATCAAGGGCCGAATCTGGTTGCCGGCTAAGGAAGACACCCTACCAGTACCCAGTCACCACTGCCTTGTCCTTCGGTCATGTTTCTTTGCAGGGATGGCCAGAGAGTGTGTCATGAAGCCCTGGAGTGCCAGCCTGGGAGCTCTTGGCACATCCTCTCATAGCCCAAAGGGGTCTTGGAATTTTTTTTTGAGCCCATACTGGGGATTGAACCCAGGGCTTCCACACTGAGCTACGTGCCCACCCCCTTTTTATTTTTGAGACAAGATCTTGATAAGCAGTTTAGTTGCCCAAGATGGGATGAAACTTGCAATCCTCTTGCCTCAGCCTCCAGGTAGTGGAATCCCAGGCATGAGCCACCACGCCCAGCTAGGATGCTTGACCACCACCCCCACCCACCCACACACACATTTGGTCCCTGTGAACATTGACCTCTTCCAGGGTTGGCTGCCTGTAAAGAGAGAAACTGTCCACATCAGTCACTGCCAGCACTGCAGGTTCAGAGCTTCAGAGCAGGTGCAAAGTTTCCAGGGCTCACAGATTTAGAAAAAGTTGCAAAACTCACACAGGTGTGGACTAGAAATCGAACTTGTGAAAGGACTGGAAGAAAATCAGTAAATCATTGCAGTCTATGATTTCAGAGCAGAGAGTCTTTCTAAAACATTAAACAAAGCACAGAAGCCAAAGTAGAAATGATGAATAAACTTGAACACAAAGTTTAAAAAGAGCATGCTAAGCAAAGTCAAAGGCCTCCAAATTGTGCAGACACATGCATCATAAGAAGAGTAAATTCAACATGACTTATCGTAATAATAAAAACAGACACACAGACACAGGGGAAGAAAATTACTATCTTAGTAGGGAACTGGCTAAATAAATTCTGATAAATCCATATAGATAAATTCACAAGTTTATGAATTTCTATTATTTAACTCGTGTCTTTTTTAAAGTGAGGTAAAGCTTTAGATACAGCTTTTATTCAGTACAAATGAGAATTGGGGAAAAAGAAAAGGAAGAAAATATCGTGGG
>RJWT010039921.1:0-12587 GCA_004365215.1 Cuniculus paca | reverse complement strand
ATAGAGATTGGATTTTTATCATTGCACAATGAAATTTAAGGCCATGGGACTAAGTGAGATCATTGCAGGTAATGCAGATTCTTAGGGAAGAGATTTGAGGCCACCCCTGCTGACACTTAAGGGTTAGGAAAATGACAACCAGGAGAAACCGTTTTAGGTTTAGTAAAAGAGGTAAGATGCAGAAGAGTTGTTTAGGGGAATGGGACAGCAAATTGACTAGGAAAATACAATGAGACTGTGTAGCATTACAAGGCCCAACTGAGATTTTTAGTCATATTTAAAAGTAGACTATCAGTGTAGTCCATGCTTAACTTCTTAGACACAAGTGTAAAATAGGTGGTAATCTAAATTTAAACAGGATTTGATTTTTCTGGAAAAGCGCAGTGGAAAATGAGAAGAGTCAGTGTGTGTGCAGGGAAGCAATTCTAAAGATGGTTCAGGGACCATAACCTGGGTAGGGAGGGGAGTGAGGCTCTGAGGACTACAGTAGAGTCAATGGGCTGGTAGACCCAGGATGGCTAAAGAAGTCCTGTGTCGTACAGATAGGAGGTGGTAGTCCAAGGGGTGAGTGTTTGAGATTTCATCTATGAAGCATATGCAGTTATTGGTAACATCCTGAAGCATGACCATGAGATTTGGGAATTGAGCTAGGCTGACACACAAAATTATTGGGAGGTCAAGAAAGTAATGGGGAAGAATGTTGGAAGGATCATTGGTACAGATACTGAGATGGACAAGAGTGAAAAAGGTATGGTAGGCCACCACAAAATTCAAGAGATGATGCATAAATTATGTGAACAAATTATTGATCCCAAGGATCTGTGTTCTTCACAAAGCATTTTTGTAGAAGTCCTCAAGGTTATCTCTAACATGTTACCATTGAGTACCAACTTGGCCAATAGCATTCTCTTTCTTACTTTCAGAAGGAATTATTATATGAACCTTTTATTTTATACTTTAAATGTTTTAGCTTATATTTATGTCTTTATGGCTCTGATCAAGTATAAAATCTGTATCATAGTGAAAATAGTTTCTACTTTTTTTGGAATTTGTAATGCTTATAAGCCATTGACTTTTAATAAATGTTGCTTGTTGATGAAAAAACATTATATAGATTAGGGCAAGTTATGCTTAATTACTACTTCTTTCTTTTCTCCTGATAGTATTTCATGGCACCCCTAAAAAGATTTTTGACACCAGCAGAATTTGATTCAGTATTCATCAACATTCCTGTAAGTAAAAATATGATAGTCAAATTTGTGTGGTGCTTCTATAAAATCTTTATTTTCTTAATGGGTTCCAGAGGAGTTTTGACCCTGTTTTTGCTTCTCAAATTCTTGTGTCATTACTTTCTTGAAAAACTGACATGTTATATTTTCAGCCAAAAGTCAGTCTAAATGCACACAGAACACAAATGGGTAAGATTCATGTGTTATCCTTGAAGAGGTAGGTTTAATTAAATAATTAAGTAATTAAGTAAATAAGTAATCCTGACTGCAACTTGGATTTCTCTTCTGGGGCTCCTGTGCTGTCCCACTTCCTTTCTCTGGTCCTTCTTTGGTCCCCAGGACTTTAGTTCTCTTCACTCTTCCCCTTGCTGTTTTCTACTTCCAATTTTGTCATCCTTAACACTTATGTCTAAAACTTTACTTCCCTATAAATTATTAGACTATTTAAATGGTAAAATAGGTGGAGTTTTCTTCATATCTATGTAAATATTTTGAGTTTCAGGTCACCTGACCAATATTCTTAAAATCCTCAAAGTGTATTTGCTCAGAAATATACCATCAAGCTAAATGCTGTCCCAAATGGGTACTGCTAGGCAAGATCCAAGTTCTGAGACCTCTAGAATTTAGTTTATGCATACACACACACACATACACACACAGATACACTCACTTTTATCTATAGGCTTTCTTCTATCACGTGGGGAAGTCCCTTATATTTTGATTCTGTTTTGTTCTGTGTTGCTGAGCACCAGTTGGTAAGCTATGACATATCTTCTTTGTCTTGATTGTCCATCTGAAGACATTTTCACTGATTTATAGCATAAGTGCATGAAATGCTCACAATAGTAGATGAAAGTTTAGCGTAAAACAAAGTGCCCAATATAGGAAATAGAGTTCTTAAACTACTTAAGTATGGTCACTGTAATTTACAACCCATTTGATAGTCTGTATTTGTATTGGTTTCCCATGCTCCTCAACAAAATGACAGGACCAATAAATATATTCATGTCTGGTTTCCACCTTACTAAGGAAAAAGTATGCTTGGTGTACTCCAAGACACATAGGAAGAGATACCTTGATTCAAATTTCCTCACTTCCTGTTGCTGAAATGTATTTACTAGTTGCTGAAAATGACTTGCTTATGAGGATACATGTGAAATTCTGTCTTTTGGGTTGCTCTAGTAAACTGTCTAGTACCATTTATTTGCTTCTTGTTCATGCTATTAGTTGTCTGGTTTCAAGTAATTTAGTCTGATTATTGTTAGCTTAGCACCAGGACACCACTAATTGACCAAGGACATGAATCATTATTCTGTCAATAAACATTAAGCACTTAGATAGTTTTATTTAAAAATTTACAATGATTATAAAGTAAGAAAGCTATACACATTTTTACACAAGAAATAAATTATCCTTTAATAACTAGTGAGCTAACCACCCCCCCAGATACTAACATTTCTAGTCAGATCTGAAATTGCTGTTTCCCATGCATGGATCTTGCTTTCCTTCTCTTTTTGACTCCCTTCCTCTTTTCTTTTCCTTCCTTTACGTTCCCCTCCTGTTCTCTGTTCTTCCCCTTTGTCTCCTTTTTTTTTTAATCCCTTCTTCTTCCTGGATCCTTCCCCTTCTCCTCTCTTCTTGAATGGTAGCAAGTTTTGTACGTTTATGAATGACAGGTCTAGAAACACTGAGGTTCTGGGTTTGGGGTGTACATTTTGGTTCTGATTCCTACTTTTCTTTCATATTGTTTTCTTTTCTAAGGAACTGGTAAAAGTTCATCGGAGCTTGATGCAAGAAATCCATGATTCCATTGTAAATAAAAATGACCAGAACTTGTATCAAGTTTTTATTAACTACAAGGAAAGGTAACTTTTGAATTTAAAATTTTGTGTGTACTAGTTTGGAGTTATATGAAGATTAGTGTTAAAATAAATAGATCTTACTGCTGTTTATTGGAATACTACCTGGATATTTGAATATAGGATGGTTAATTTCAGGGTAGTAGTTTGAACTTTCTATGTGATTTAAAAAGGAAAGAATTCAGTATAAGACCTAGACTTCTACAAATCAAAAGGCCGAGATTCACAGGCCAGTTACTCCTGAGTGGTGACTTGTCAGTTTAACCGAGTCTCCTGTTCCTTATTTGTAAGTATTGAGAGTAGATTAGCTGGTACCAAATACTTCCTCCAACTCTAATATTTTATGATTTTCCATTGTGTGCATTAGATTTAGAGTTAAAGTCAGTTTCCCTTACTAAGTTACAAAAGATCTCCTGAGTGAATCCTATGAATTTGGAGTATCAAGAAATTTTGCTTAACATGTAATGTTCTCTCAATTTAAGTCAAACAGTGTAACTCGTAGTACAAAGATATAGCTAATGAATTGTTTTGTTCAGCTGCTAGGTAAATATTAATAATTTACTAGTAGTTTTCCCTGGTGGAGAGTATAAAGAAACAATAAAACAAATAACCTTTTTGTAAAAAATCTCAATACAGAGATATTGTTCCTTGAGTGGGCTCTGAATCTGTGCAGTATAAGTCATCTTCTGTCCTACACAATTTGAACCTCTCATTCCCAATTTTCAGATGATTATGCTCCTTAGTGAAAAAGGGATAAGGAATAGAAAGTTTATTAATGAGTAGAGTCATAGTTATTCCAATAAAACTGTAGTAGAAAATAAAGCTGCTGAGTGAACAGTAAAAAGTTTATCTGTAATGAGTTAAGAATTTTTTCGAGATATGCTTGTATGTACTCAACATTAGCAGTCATCATGCCAGATTGTAAACTCTACCTGCTATAAAAAATATATATATGTGTATATAGTTAATCCTAATCAAATTTGGGACTAAGAATGAGTCTTTTTATTACTGGATATATGAATGGTCCTCATTCTGTAATCATGTGTGTGATGTGTTCAAAAAGAACTTCTGTTTTGGTTATCTCTAATTATGATTTAAAAGAAGTGAAAAGTCTGCCTCTGTTCTCCTCCACTGTTTCTTGCTTTTGGCCTCACAGATTTCTTTCTCATTTCAGATTGGTTATTTATGGGCAGTACTGCAGTGGAGTGGAGTCGGCCATCTCTAACTTGGATTATATTTCTAAAACAAAAGAAGATGTGAAACTAAAATTAGAGGTAATTGTTTATCTTTGCTTATGAACTGTGTAAAATAAACTTACAAAGTACATATTCCTCTTCCTGATTAATGTAACGTTTATCTCCATGTTCTAAATACATAATTTTATGTCCTTTATATTAAAATATTTTAGTAGATAGCTCTATAGAGTAATATGGTAATAGCAGTAGCAGAATTTAACTTTTATAACCTTGCATTTTTATATATATTGTCTTCTTACAAGACTATGTGAGAGATAATACAATTAAGTTTCTCATCTTGTCAATGAGAAAGCTGAGGTTCAGAGATTTTTGAGTAAATTACACAGGGTTACTTAGGTATTAATAGGTCCAGGTTGGGTAAGAGCTTGTGTATATAGATTTAAAATGTTTATGAAAGGTATAAGACATTTAGGGATAGATGTATCAAATTGCAAGACATTTAGAGGCCGATGTATACAAAAGGCATGGGTGTTGCCCAAAAGAAGGACGAGAAGACAAACACAAGTGTAGTAAGCCTGAGCATGTATGATGAGCTCTAGTCGAAGGCTGGCTGAAAGAGAAGGAGGGGTCACTGCAGAGAGGGTAGATGGTAGGGAAAGATTTATCTGAAAGATGGTGTCTGACTTAGGTCACTGGAGAAAGGTATAAACTTTGGCAGATGAGCTTGTATGAGAACATTCTGTGTTGATGTGTCTTGACCAGACCACTGAGGGACATGTGAGATCTAAGAAGCTGATGAGTATAAATATAGCACATAGTCACACTGGAAAACAAGGCTGAAAACATGTTAAGTCATAGAATTTGTGCATCATATATGTTTTTTTCTACAAAAGAGTTTATGCTTTCAAAGAACATTTGAAAAATCAATTTTTATATAAATTATCACCTTAAATGTATTATTACTGCTTTCTTAAATTTTAGGTAGAGAAATGAGGTCAACTCTTAAATGACTCTGTATGGCTTTTTTTTGTCTCTTTAATAGCCTCTTTCTTTTTGTTTAGTTTATTAGTGAAATCAGTTGATGAGCAGGGGAAGAAGGGGTAGTTTTCAAATCAGAATCTTTTTATCGTTTTGGTGTATCTGGCATGGTATTGTAACTTCCAAGTCCCACAGAGGGAAGTTGTTACTTAGGAAGTTTGAATATTAGCAGGTCACCAAATAACTACTAAATCTCTGTCATGGATCTTTTTTCCTTTCTTTTTACTATTTCTCGATGGTGTTAACCTTAAGGCTTGAAATAGTGTAGTACCAGTAAATGATATCCTTTCAATATTGTTACCGAAAAGGATTCCTGCTTCTCTTTACAAAATAGAGACTTATTAAATGCCTTCATTCAAATTAAGATATAATAAAGCTTTACAACTCATAGAAGTAGTACCTAGTGGAACAACTACTATAGCAGTTTTTCTAAAATCTATAAAATTGTGGTTCAAGGTAGAAGACACTAAGTTGTTGATCAAACCAATATACTGTATTCTCAACCTTATTTAATGGTTATTCTTCCTCTGTCAGAGTCAGTGTCAAAGTTCTGCGCAGAGATCCCACTGTGGAACTCCAAGCACAGTTTGTGTAGTCACTGTCAGTCTTGGGGGAATAAAAGGCCTCAGACTGAGATCGAAAGACTTCGGGTGAGGTGCCAGTGGCTATCCTTTCCTTGTGTAGAGGCCCCATTTTTGCCAACGGGCCTGGCTTGGAAGTGCTGTATTAGATAGTGTAGCATTTTAACAAATACTCTGTGGGAGCTATCTGCTTTAAGCCCCAGCGTGGTGGAGGGAAAGCTGCCTTCTTCTTGCCTTTTGTTTTGTGGTTATTTTTGTTCTTATTGATTTTTTTTTCTTTTCTTTTTCCTCTGTACTTTGGAACAAGATAGCATGGGGTGGGTTTGGGGGAAGAGTTATAGTTTCCTTATCTTGCCCAGTGGGTTGAGCCCATCTCACTTTATTTTCCTGTAAATTATAATTGAGTTAAGGCTAGGTGAGTGAGTGGATATTTCGGAAGAATTATTTCTACCCTTTATTTACTTTCAGTGCCAATAAGGATTTCACACTTTAGACTCGAGCCACTGGTTGTAGCTCATGCGAGTAATGTTGGTTTCTTTACTTCCTGAATTAATCTTAGAAAAGGAACTGCTTTTTCCTGATAGTTTTAAATTAACTTCTATAACATAGTCATTTTTAAGTGTATGACTTTCTGTTCCTGCATTGTGTTGGAATGGAATACATAAATGTAAGCTACAATTTTTATCCTGAGATGCTTGAAATGCAATGGAGATAGGACTCACTTATTATAATAATGACAGTTTAACTTTCTACTTAAAACCCATGTTCCAGAACACTCTAGTCTGTAGAAGCAAGAAATCATTTGAAACAGTTATCCTTTCAGTGAACTACAGTAGTTGATAAGATACAAGGTAACACGTCAGAATGGTTCCTTAGTTCATTTTACCTAGTCAAACATGTTCAGTAAGTCATTATGTTCATTGAATTTAATGGTATTTATTTTGTAGTTCCTGATAATATTATCATAAAGGGCAAGTATGAGCAAAGGAAAAATAAACTCATGGAAAGAAAAAGTATTTTCTTAAGCACACCTCTTCCCATGAACTGGAAAAGTCTTTGGTCTTATATGCAATTGCGTAAAAATTTTTGACTTATGAGGTTGCTCATTGATAATTTTTTTATGACACTTTATTGTGTGTGTGTGGGTGTGTGTGTGGTTTTTTTTTTTGTTGTTTTTTTTTTGGCTCTTTGAGACAGCATCTCACTATGCAGTTCAGGCTGGCCTTGAGCTCACTTTGTAGTCCAGGCTGGTCTTGAACTTGCAAAGTTCCTTTTGCCTCTGCCTCCTCTGCTGGGATTACAGGCATGAGCCCCCATGCCTGGCTGACACATTTTTGTTGAATAACACTATATATATATATGTATATATATGTATGTATATATATGAAGTGGTAAAATCAGAAAAGTGACTTGTATGAGATGATACAGACAAGAGTTGCCAAACTTTGGCTTTAAAGCTCATGCTTCTACACTTCAAAAGTACTTTACTCAAAGTCACAATTACTTGTGAAAAAAAAGTTTAAAAAAAGTGAAGAAGTCAGTACTATTTTAATGTAAATTTTAAAGAACATGATACTTAAAATTCGAGGGTTTTAAAGACATGAATATAATAGTGAGCTTATAGTTTAGCAAGTTTTCACACTCAACTATTTTGCTTTATTCAGTTCAATAAGTATTTATTAAACATTAGATTCTTAGAGATTTCAGGGACATGTTAAAGATTTAAAGATTATGTTGGAGAAGATATTATGTATAACAATAACTAAATAACTCCAGAAGCATACAGACAGGAATGAGGAGAGAGAGACAGAGGCAGAGGCAGGTGCAGAGGCAGAGGCATGAGAACACAATTTTGACAGATTATTTCTAAAGGCCTAGACATATAGTGATGAAAGAGGTTGGCAAATTTTGCTGGAGGCAGGAAGAAGCACAAGGCATTTGCGTAGAACTGAATAAAGTCAAGTCTGAAGCTCACAGCAAGTTTGCAGAGTAGGGACTTATCCTTGGTATCTGTCTGTAAGCCCAGTTGGGAGAAGGTAGGGTTGTGAGAGCCTGTGAAAGACCCTGGCTAGCCAAGATTTTGCATGAGAGAAAATAATTTTCATTTGTATAATAATTCTGTTTGAAATACTACAAGATTTTTTTTCTTAACATTAAAAACACTATTATTAGAAAGAATGACTTTTTTGGTTTTTTATTTTTTTTTTTGGGTACCAGGGATTGAACTCACAACCTTGCACTTGCCAGGCAAGCGCTTGCACTGCTGAGCTAAATCCCCAGCCCAGAAACAATGATTTTTAAGGGAAATAGAAAAATATTTACTGAAAGTGGTTTTGCTTGTGGAATAGGCATCTTAGAATGTTTATGACTTCTCTTGAGAAAACTAACTAAACATTTTTAAAAATATGTCATTAGGAATGTTCCAAAAGAGCAAATAATGGGAAATTTACACTTCGAGATTTGCTTGTGGTTCCTATGCAACGTGTTTTGAAGTATCACCTTCTGCTTCAGGTTTGTAACTTCAAGTTGTTTGTTTATGGTTCATTTACTTGTTCACCAAAATACTAATGAGGCATCAACTGTGTTCCCTATACTCCATATTTTAGGTCTTATGATTTTATAATTTAAAATTTTTATATGACTGTGTGGAAATATCCAAAGTAGCTGTACATTTTTTCTTCCTTTTAGCAAAGATGTTTCTGTATTTGCCACAAAGTCACATTTTATGTCTCTCGAATGAGACTGACTAAAGAATGAAAATAAAAAAGTAAGGCAAAACAAAACTATCCCTTCAACCAAGTTTTCTTTGGTGAGCAATATTTTATTAGGGTTTCAGTGCACCTGAATTTGGGCAGATTAGTCGTATTAAACCCTTAGCCTTACACAAAAAGCAAAAAGATTGTGTCACATTCTGCATGGCTTTCTACTGTGCTAACTTGTAATGAGACTACATTTATTTTGAAGTGATTCTTGTTATA
This sequence comes from Cuniculus paca, assembly GCA_004365215.1. Classification (NCBI taxonomy): domain Eukaryota; kingdom Metazoa; phylum Chordata; class Mammalia; order Rodentia; family Cuniculidae; genus Cuniculus; species Cuniculus paca. The sequence continues at coordinate 3,706 of RJWT010039921.1, read as the reverse complement.
TATAACCTACAAAGCTTATGGTTTCCACGGTTAGTCCTCTAATGAGAGTGGAGAGTCTTGTAAATTTAATTTGATAGCTATACCAGGAGACTCATTAGTTCTGCTCCAAAGAAATGTCTTACTGTATTAGTCTGTCAACTCTGCTGATGCTTGTGAAATGTCATTTTAAAAAGATCTACTACCTGTATGTGAAATATAATTTTGAGTCCGCTGTGCTTTGTACATCTTGTATATTAAATTTCTTGAACTGTAGCCACAAAATTATTAGTCATCTCTATTTTTGTTCTACTGAGAAATCAGAAAAATTCAAACCCCGATTATTCCTTGAAAATGCATTAAAACATTTATGAGACCTAAACTCGAAGAAACTTAATCAAATTGAATTTTATGAAAGAATAATAAGACTCAGGCAATCAGTTTCCAAGGCGTTTTGGAACTAAAAGTATGTCCAGAATAAGATAATAATTTACTGTGTAACTTAAATGCAGTCAAACATTGATTGAAGAATTTAGAAGGTGCAATTTTAAAGGAATATCTATTTTTGTCCTCATAGGTTTTTACATAGACTTAGAAAACTATAAAATACATCTATCCTTTTTTAAAACTCATTGAACTTTCTTCACTCATTTCTGTTGATTTGTTTTGTGTTTTAAGTTTTAAAAGATCAAATCGAGAATCACTCCTCTGGGAAGCTGAGTTTTCTTACACAGGTCCCCAGCCTCCTTATGTATAATTACAGAGAGTTTCATTTGTATTACTTAAGTCTCTTCTATGTACCTATCACCTTGTGTTACACTTGACAAATTCCATTTCATTTTTCTCTCCTAAATGATGAACTTTATCAGTTTAAGACCTGTCATATTGTGTCTACTGCTGTGTTTGGCACAGGGGAACCATCCAAAATACCTTTGCTGAATTCAATGCCAGTAGTGTTTTCTGTTTCAAGCAGGACCAACCGATCAAGAACCTGCTAAAGTGAAAAATTTGTCAAAATTATGTTCTTTAATTTCTATTTTTACTCTTACTTTATTAAATGAAAAAAGTAAATTATTCTTAAAGTTTCTAACATCATTATAAAATATTCTAATGCTTATAAATTTGTGATTTCAAATCATCAAGCATTTCAAAAATGATTTCCCCATGAAAGTATACTAGTATGTAGAAAATGTGTAAGTTTATAACCAGATTTGTTCAAAAAAATGTCTAGACACCAGATAAATTTTGTTCTATGCTATTTTGAGACAAAGTATTTCTAGCATTTTATCTATATTTAGTACCCAACATAAAACTTTTCCTATTTTAAAAACTCGTTAAGGAACTAAACATAATCTTAAAACAATTGGGACTCAGCATTAGAGTAACAGTGGAACATTGAATTCAGATTTGTCTTTGAAAAGAAAATATTTCCAAGTGCTTTGCATGCTCTTTTGGTGTCTGGTTTGTCTTCTTGCAGTTTGATGCTTTTGATGAAAATAGAGCCTTGTTTTGTTAAATTTATCATATTGTTGAGACTTTAATAATAAGGGGCATTCATTCATTCATGAATGCATGCATGCCTTTGACGATACTGAGGATTGGATCCAGGGCCTTCACATCCCCAACCCTTTTCATTGTTAGTTTTTATTTTGAGAGAGGGTCCAACTAAGTTGCCCAGAGTGGGTTTGAACTTTCTGTCCTCCTGCCTCAACCTCCCAGAATGCTGAGATTATAGGCTTATGCTATCACACCTGGCTAAAAAATGTTTTATGTCTTTTGTGTTAGTTTTGATTTGATGAAAGTAGTAGAGTACTAACCTGTATCTCACACAGGAGCTGGTCAAGCATACCATGGATCCTATTGAAAAAGCAAATCTGAAACTGGCTCTTGATGCAATGAAGGTAAGGCAAATAAATGTATTTTGTATGATTTTGTTCTTGCCTACAAACAATAGAATTATAACTGTTAATATGTGTATTTTCCATGCTAATATATTATAATACACATTTATTTTTGGTGGGGAGAAAAGTATAACTTTTACTGACATAGACATTCTTATATTCTTGCATGAATTTAATTGTAGGACAAAAGCACAAAACCAAGAGGTATATTAAAATAACTTTTGTACAAGTTTGCCAACTTTTATAACTACCAGGAATAATTGAATAAGTAGTTTAATTTTATATTCTTTTGAAGGTTATTAATAGAAAACTTCTGGTTTGTGTAAGCATTAGGTCAGCAAATGACTTGAGAAATACCTGTGTGACTGATTTTCCTCGGGTGAGCTTGTCTACTGGTTTAGCTATGTGGTTGTTGTCTGTATAGCATATGAATCAGTTTCACCTTGGATTTATATTTTCAGTGAAATCTGAAAAATCAAGAAACAGGAAGATAAAAGACATTTTGAACATATTACAGATTATGTAAAATGCCAATTTCTCCATAATGCTGAATCAACATAACTTTAAAAAAAATCTTTGTGCATAATTTAAGAGCAAATATTTGTTTTTAAAAACAAAACAACAACATGACCTTGCTAAGAGAAATGTATACTTACCTACCCAGTGTCAGTATTAGTTTTGCTGCTGAGCTGATTTTAATATCATTACAAGGAAACATCACTCAGCTATTTATTATTTCAACAATGGTCATACGAAGTTTCTTATTTGTAATGAAGTTGTTATTAGATGCATCCTATGAAAAATCAGACTTCTGTGTAGAATGAAGTTAGGAACTGTTTGCAGAAAGTTGTGTTCCTACTGTTGCAGATTGAATTTAAGAAGGTAGAGGAAAAAAAAAGAGCTCAGAAAACAGGAAAATCTGGAGCACATGTAACAAAAATAGCTAGTTACAGTATGGGAACACTAGATAATGTTTCCTCAAATACAAGAAAAGGTATTTTAGAATAGGTGATGGCCCATGGAAAAACACGGCCAGCATTTTTGCTCACCTTAATTCAGTGTTTGTCCTGCTTAGCTCTTCACCTCTCCTTCATTTCTCCTTTATTTATTCTTCAAAGTTGAACCAGCCCCCTTGACTGAATGTTCACAGGAACTAATAAGTAGCAGAAACCAGTCTTGCTTAGGTTCATTGTATAAAATTTAGTTGCCTCTTGTCTTCCTGCTAATCCTTCATGATTGCCTATAGTCCAACCTGTATAAAAATGTAATTCTTTCACGGTCAGGTATGAATGTACTTGGATCACATCCTGCTGACCTAGTTTCCTTGTTGCTGCTGCACAGCAGCATATTTTGTTTTTGTTTCTTAAGGCAGCAGCATACTTACTCTGCTCAGGGGTGTGGCAAATGACAGCTCTTCAGTCTTCCCAGCTGTCCTCTGGGCCATTTTTAAATTGTTGTCAAGATGCAGCTTTGATTGATTGAATGTTCCTTTTATTGTTGAAAAGTTATGGCAGTTACTTTTACCACTCTTGGAACTAATGATGTGTTTTGTTTCAAAGCAGTTTGCATCTCTTCTCTAATCTTAGTATGCCTTCTTTTTGTACCCTTCTCTTTGTTCTTTAGGATTTGGCACAATATGTGAATGAAGTGAAAAGAGATAATGAGACCCTTCGTGAGATTAAACAGTTTCAGCTATCTATAGAAAATTTGGTATGTAATTATCTTTCCATACAGCCTCCCCTCACCCTCATAGTGGAGGGGAATATTCTAAGAGTTGTTGAAGTAAGGATAAGTTTACCTTCAAGTTTCTGTTGTTTATTTGATTCCCT